>PVLC010004107.1:26751-88826 GCA_004027655.1 Graphiurus murinus
GGGGGGGGGGGGGGGGGGGGGGGGGGGGGGGGGGGGGGGGGGGGGGGGGGGGGGGGGGGGGGGGGGGGGGGGGGGGGGGGGGGGGGGGGGGGGGGGGGTGCTGGGCGCCCTGGAGCTGGAAGGAACGAGGAAGGTTCTTCTGGGAGCCCACGGGGGCAGCAAGGCCGCGGACCTCTGGCCTGCAGAACGTGAGAAGACGTGTCTGTTGTTGGAGCCACTCGGGTGTGCGGCTTTGTGGCAGCAGCGCCGTGAGTGAATGCAGGCGGGATAAAGGCCAGGACGCGGGGCCGCTGTTTGTGAGCGGACCCTCAGCATGGTGAGGGAGGTCTTCGCACTTTGTGTCCCGGGCACAGAGCCGTGGAGCTGTGCATCGCAGTCATGGGCTTTCCCGAGAGACGTGCTGTCACCGGCTCCCATGTGCGAGGCTGCAGCGCTAGCTCCGGCCACGCTCTGGACACGGTGGTCGAGGCCATGGCTGTGTCTTAAGACCTGTCATTGCCTGTACAAGGCACTTAGCCAGTGGCCAACTTAAATTTCCCAGCTTCAGAGCCAACCAGTGCCGAAAGCCAGGGAGCCGGAGGCTGCCCTGCGGCAGGGAGCGGCTGCTGTGCCCTGGGCTGCCTCCGGGCCACCGTGCTGTAAGGGAAGAAGCCAGCCCTGAGCAGTGTGCACGGCACCCGAGGATCACGCAGCGAGGCTATTTTTAAGCTGCAGTTTGAAATCTGACGTTTTAGTATATTTTTGTTGGTGCTAGGGACCAATACTCCAGGGCCTTGAACATGCGGGCAGACGACCACTGAGCTAACCTCAGCCCTTTTTGTTTATTTTTGTGATACGGGGGGGCTTGAACTCAGGGGCATTCTATTTCTGAGCTAACCTCCAGCCCTTTTAATTTTTTATTTTGAAACAGGATCTTGCTAGATTGCTGACAGCCTTGCTAAGTTTCTGAACCTGGTATTAAACCTGTGATCCTCCGATCTCAGCCTCCCAGGTGCTGGGACTACAAGCATGTGTCACCATGCCCAGCTCCCCAACCCTTTTTACTTTTTATTTATTTTTTATTTTTATTTTTTTGCGGTATTGGGGATTGAACTCAGGGGCATTCTACCTCCGAGCTACACCCCCAGCCCTATTTTTTATTCTTTATTTTGAAACCGGGTCTCGATAAGTTGTGGAGTGCCTCACTAGGTAGCTGAGGCTGGCCTCGAACCCAGATCCTCCGGTCTCAGCCTCCCAAATGCTGGGATTACAAGCGTGCACCACCACGCCCAGCTCTACTTTTTATTTTTAAATGTTATTTTTTTTGTGTGTGTGTTTGTGTGGTATTGGGTATTGAACCCAGGGGCATTCTCCCTCAGCTCCATTCTCAGCCCTATTTTATTTTTTATTTTGAAATAGGGTCTCACTAAGTTGTGGCAGGGCTGGGGGCGGGGGCTCCCTAAATTGCTGAGGTTGACCTTGAACCTGCAATCCTGTCTCAGCCTCCCAAGTCCTGGGATTACAGGCATGCGCCAACACACCCAGCTACTTTTTATTTTTAGACAGGTTTTCACCACACCCAGCTACTTTTTATTTTTAGATGGGGTTTTCACTAAGATCCTCCTGCCTTGCCTTCTACATTTCTGGGATTATAGGAGTGGGCCACTGTGCCCAACTCATGCGCTGTTTATGTTGGCGGGTTCTTTGAAAATGGGATGGCATGCCGGGCGTGGTGGCGCACGCTTGTAATCCCAGCATTCGGGAGGCTCAGACCGGAGGATCCGGGTTCGCGGCCAGCCTCAGCTACCTAGTGAGACACTCCGCAACTTAGTGAGACTCGGTTTCAAAATAAAGAATAAAAAATAGGGCTGGGGTTATAGCTCGGAGGTAGAATGCCCCTGAGTTCAATCCCCAGTACCGCAAAAAAAAAAAGAAAATGGGATGGCACAAGTTTAAGTCCAGGGAGTTAGAAACTGTCATTTTGGCCAGGCACAGTGGTGCACACCTGTAGTCCCAGCACTGGGGAGGCTGAGGTAGAAGGATCACCTGGGCAACATATATAGAGACCCCATCTCAGAAAAAAAAAAATTGTAATTTTAAGGACCTTTTATTTTTTAAGTAATTAGGGTTGGATATATTATTTTCTTAAAGCTGCCTAACAGTGCTATCAATTTGGGAGCTTAAAGCAACACAAAGTTTGTCTTTTCATTTTTTTTTTTTTTTTTTTTTTTTGGTAGTACTGGGGATTGAACCCAGGGGTATTCTACCTCCGAGCTACACCCCCAGCCCGATTTTTTATTCTTTATTTTGAAACAGAGTCTCACTAAGTTTGGAGGGTCTCACTAAGTAGCTGAGGCTGGCCTGGAACCTGGATCCTCCGGTCTCAGCCTCTCAAGTACTGGGCGTCTTTTCGCTGTTCTAAGCACCATGAGCCCTAATCAGCAGGTCAGCTCGCTGGAGGCGGCAGGGGCCCTGTGTGCCTCTGAGGCGGGCAGGCCTCAGTGCCCATGGCCTGTAGGTGCTGAGCTCTGTCTTCGAGGGCCGCCTCCTCTGTGTCTGTGTCTGTCCTTGATGAAGTTTCAGAACAGAATACGGTAAGGTGAGACTTAGAGCTCCCGCTTGGCTCCCAAGCCAGCTTTCTGAATGAGCGCGCCGTCCAGCCCGGGTTCCCCTCACCAGGCCTCCTTTCGCTTTACAATTGCTTTTGATACCGCTCCTTTTACCCAAATAAACTGTGCTTTAAAAAATCGTCTACTTAGGAAGTTGAGAGACTCACTGAGCGCCTCGAAGAAAAAGAGAGGGAGCTGCAGCAGCTGCTGAGCCGGCCGCCGCTCGAGCGCGAGAAGGAGGTCATCCTGCTGCGGCAGAGTGTGGCGGAGAAGGAGCGGGCGCGGGCGGCCAGCGACGTGCTGTGCCGCTCCTTGGCCGACGAGACCCACCAGCTGCGCAGGACCCTGGCCGCCACTGCCCACATGTGCCAGCATCTGGCCAAGCGTCTGGGTGAGCAGCAGCAAGCACAGCGGGGCGCGGAGGTGAAGAGCACTGACAAGGCGGGCCACCATGTAAGCAGACGGAGGGAAGATGGGGGAGGTGGGGGCCCCAGAGCCGCTCTGTTCTCAGTAAGGAGAGGCGGGGGGTGGCACTGTGGCTTCATCCGCCTCCGCTGGGGATGGGGAGGGAGGGGCAGCCCTGGGCCAGTGTCGTCACAGGCAGATGGGGAAGCTGAGGCAGAGCGAGGCGGCACTGCTAGGGAGGGGTGCGGCCTCCTGCCTCTGAGTGGACGGGGCTGGCCCAGCCGTGGCCTCGGGCAGAGCTGGAGCGCCATCTGTGAGCTGCCTTTGGGGTTCTGGTGGGCGGCGTGGCTGGCTGTGGGTGCTGTGCGAGGCAGGGCCGGCAGTGGCACGGGGCCGGGGGCTTGCGAAGGGCCACCATGCCTCCGGCCAGCCCAGGTCTGAGGCTGCATCTTGCACATGCTGCCCTGAGCGGTGTGAGCCTCCCGGAGGCTCGGGCCCTTTCCAGACAGTTCTCCAAGGCTGCAGCGAGGTTCACTCAGGCACGTGCTCTCCGGAGTTCCGAGGCAGATGTGACATCTGACTCGGGGGAACCTCCATCAAGAGCTGCCTGTCCCATTGGGTGGACTCCACTAAAAGGGCACCTCCGAAAGAACACAGCCATGTTCTAGAAATCAAAGGAAGAGCCCCAGGGGAGCGGGGGCTCTCGCCAGCCTTGGGTCGCTGTGAAGTTCCTTTGGGACTGGATGTGGCCACGGCAGGCATCTTGTCGGCTTCTGAGTCAGTGTCACTTCTCGGGCCCAGATGAGTCACTGAGGACTTCCCGGTGCAGACTGGGGAGGACATGCACTTCCTCTCCCCGAGGGGAATTCTAGAAGACAGTGTCACCGACAGACACACAGACACACAGCCCTCCACTGCTCCACGCGTGGGAGTTCTGGAGCGCGTCAGTGTCTCGTGGGGCTTTCAGTTGGTCTGCCAGCTGCCGTTAGGTTCGGGGGTGTGGCTTCTGTGGCTGAGTCTCCGTCCCTGCAGGTGGCACGGGCTGAGCTGCCTTGTCCAGATGAGCCACATGTGGGCCTGGCTGTCCGTGGACAGGGTGATGTGTGGGCGCTGGCGGGGGTAAGCCGGACCCACCCGAGGCGCAGGGAACCCCCCGGGGAGTCTCTGTGCACAGCAGAGTTACGATTCCTGACCCCTGCTGCCCGTGGTGACAGCCACTCCCAGGGATGAGATGGTTTCGTTAAAACCGGCGCATGAATCCCTTTAGACCCTGTGGCTTCAGAGCATTATATCCAGAATATTTAAAATTCCAACAACTCGTTGGTTGGTAGGACGGGTGAGGACAGTGTCAAGGACGGTGTGGCCTGGAGACCCTCTGCAGGCTGTGGCCAGGCCGAAGCAGGGGGCCTGGGCAGGGGGCTGGGACCCGCAGCTTCTGTCTCTGCTTCGTGTCCCTGTCACTGCAGGATGCGGTGACAATCTGTGGCCTCAGCCCCTGGGTCCAGCTTCCTCCTGGTGTCCATGACAGTCATGTGGTGACAGTCTCTGTCCCTTTGTGCAGCATACGGGCAGCAACGCCTCTGACCAGGCTGTTATCGAGAAATTACAGGAAGAAAATCTACTGTTGAAGCAGAAGGTGACTCACGTGAGTGTCTTTAACATTTCCTACGAGAACACTGACCCCGACCAGCGGCAGGTGGGGGCTTTCGCCTCAGCTGATGCCGAGAAACTGCCCCGCCCTACATCCCCGCCCCTCTGCTGAAGAAGATGTGCAGGGTGTGTTCCGTCCTTCTCCAACCCCAGAAATAACC
Organism: Graphiurus murinus; assembly: GCA_004027655.1. NCBI lineage: Eukaryota > Metazoa > Chordata > Mammalia > Rodentia > Gliridae > Graphiurus > Graphiurus murinus. Next base: position 31,556 of record PVLC010004107.1, read on the forward strand.
CACCAGTGAATACAGGAAGTGAAGAATTACTATCGGGAAGAGCAGGTGTTAAGACAGGAAAATTGTGCAAAGTCCACTTCTGTCCTGTCTCAGCGTTCCCTGGTGGGCTGAGCGTCCCCTCCGTGTCGGAGGGAAGCCTGGCTGGGGGAGTTGTTGCTGGGGCGTGGCCTCCACCACGAGCTCCTGGCTCTGCCTCCCCAGGTGGAGGACCTCAACAGCAAGTGGCAGCGCTACGACGCCAGCAGGGACGAGTACGTGAGGGAGCTCCACACGCAGCTGAGGGGGCTGCAGGCCCCCCGGGAGTCCGAGCTGATGCAGAAGGAGATCGCCCGCCTCAACAGGCAGCTGGAGGAGAAAATAAACGACTGCGCAGAAATGAAGGAGGAGCTGGCGGCCGTGAGGAAGGCTCGGGACGCGACGCTGGAGCGGGTGCAGATGCTGGAGCAGCAGGTGTCTGCCCTCGGGCAGGCTGGGGGGTCTCGGGGGCAGTGGCTCGTGGGGCAGTGGGAGAAGCTGGTCGAGGACTTTCTCCTTCCTTGAGCAGAAATGAGCGGCTCATGTCTTCTCAGATTCTTGCTTACAAGGACGACTTCACGTCAGAAAGGGCAGATCGGGAGCGGGCTCAAGGTCGGATTCAAGAACTGGAGGAAAAGGTCACCTCCTTGCTGTACCGGGTTTTGCAGGGACAGGTAGGGGACCGGCGCCTTCTCTGGTTTTTCTTGTCGTGCATGCGAGCCTCTGTCCCGAGACCCTGACTTGCTGGAGCTGGGGCTGGGCTGGGCAGGCGTGGGCGTGGACCCCCCTGCACCCTGGGCTTGGTTGTGGTGAACGCTGGCAGGGTGACCGTGTGAGCAGAGGTGGCCTTCCCTGGGCATCACTCACGAGACCCTCAAGCACATCCTGATTGTGTCTGTCCTTGCTGTAAGACAGGGACCCTAGATTCCCTGTCACATAGGTGTGACACAACCCTGAGTGTCCCACGGGCCTCGGCACTGCTGTGGGCGGAGCCCAGGTGGGAAGGCTGGGTGAGCTGAGTCCCTTGCTGCATCTTAGTGACACCAAGTGCCCCTCCCCCTCTCCTTCCGGAAATCCCAGGAGACCTTGTCCCTTTAGCCACTTAGTATCGTGTGTGTGTGTGTGTGTGTGTGTGTGTGTGTGTGTGTGTGTGTGTGTGTGTGTATGTGTCTGTATTACTGGGGATTGAACCTAGGGGCATTTTATCTCCATGCTACACCCCAGCCCTTTTTATTTTTTAAGTCAGGGTCTTGCTAGGTTGCTGAGGGTCTTGCTGTGTTGCTGAGGCTGTCCCTAAACCTGCGATCCTCCTGTCTCAGCTTCCACGTCCTGGGATTACAGGTGTGTGCCACCACGCCCAGCTGCCACTTAGCTAATACAGCCTCTCTCTAGGGATAAGCCCCCTTGAAGAGCTTCCTGTCCTGATACAGACTACATAGTAATGGTGCCTCTAGGAATCAGGGAGCCCAGAGCCAGAGTTCCAGAGCTTGGAACTGCCCATCCTGGGCGAGTGCAGGGCTGCTGCTCTCCTGAGCAGCCCAGCTTCCCTCCTCGTGCAGGAGGCACAGGGAGCCATGGTGGACACCACTTCTTCAGCACCCTTCCACATAGGGGGCCCTGGCACAGGCCCCAGTTCTGCTCATGGATGGAGGATCGTAGTGGGGACCTGCCCCCCTCCCCCGAGTTCACAGGCTGACAAGGAGGTGCGAGCCATGTTAGGCTCTGCTGAGGCCCCTGGCCCAACCCCCAAGCCTTCCAGCATCACATAATGGAGTGTGTGTGTGTGGGGGGGGTTCTCCTCAGGCCCAGGACTTTAGTCCTGGGGCAGGACCCTCCAGCATATGCCCTGGCAGCGTCTTCCGACATGACTGTGGGTAGGATTGGCTGAGGTTTTTAGGGTCTTGGTTTTTGGGGGTTTTCCTGGGATTTGGTCTTGCTCCTGGGTTTTCTGGCCTCCAGCAGTGTCTGATTTGGACTGAATGGTCACTGATGCTGCAGTCAGCAGATGGTCCCGGGTGGCCTGCCAGGTGCCCTCTCAACAAGCGGGGCCAGAGGCGTGACCAGAACCATGGTAGGCCTGACGGTTCCTGCTCGGCCCCCCAGGTTTGCGCTCAGTGCCCCCCTCAGCTGTGGCCTGTGGCCCCTGAGCTCGGGGAGCATCTGCCAGGAGGCACACGCAGGGGCAGTGGTGTTGCAGTGACCCGCCATAGTCCCCGAGGAAAACCCAAGTTCAGATGAAAGGTGGGAGCACCGTAGCCATGGAAACCAGACAAGCGAGGAGGGACAGGCACCGCGTGGCGGGTGGTTAGAGCACGTGTCAGGCCACACTGGGTATCGCCGCACGGTGAGGCCGAGCACTCAGCACCCCAGCCCCAGGGAGGAGCAGAGGACTTAGCGTCAGCCCCCGCCCCCTGGCTCTGCTGCTCCCAGCCGTGGTGGTGCGTGGGCCCGCTCTCCTGGGCTGAAGGGTCCTGTCCTTGCTCCACTCGGGCTGTTCCTTCCTGAGCACCTGAGGGAGCCTCTGGGGGCTCTGAGCACCTCCTCACCTGGGCTGGGTGCGGCGGGAAGCCATGTAAGGGGCTTGAGTTCTTCCCTGCGATGGATGAAGCTTGTCTACTTGCTAGAACCCGAGGCCGGGCTTTATGGCCTCAAGCGCGGGTCTCTGCCTTCTCTGCAGGACTCCTGTGAGCCGGGCCCCTGCCTGATTCACACTGAGAGCAAACCGGCCGCGTGCATGGAGGCCGATGCGTTGGCCACTGTGGCACCTGGGGGCCGGAGACCCGGGTCTGGGTCCCGCCGGCCGGAGACGCCTGCAGAGGACAAATGCCCGGGCCTGGCCCGCAGAGGTGAGGGTGACCTCCAGTGCCCCCACTGCCTGCGGTGCTTCAGCGATGAGCGCGGCGACGACTTCCTCAGGCACGTGGCCGAGTGCTGCCAGTGAGCGGGGCCTCTCGCACCTGGACACAGGGGTGGCGCTCTGCTGAGGTGCCCAGGACGGGGGGCTCCCAGTCCACTTGGGGGCAGAGCGATCGCCAGTGGAGCTGGAGGCAGAGGTGAGCCCAGAAGCTCGTGGCGGTGGGGGCAGCCACGTCTCCAAGGTGTTTGGGCCCCGAGCAGTCAAGCCGAAGACGCCAGTCAGCTGGTGTGGGAACCCACAGAGGCCTGCACTGGGCATGGCTGCTGCTTGCCGAGAAGGAGCGGCTGCCTGTGGGGCCCGTCCTGCTCCCCGAGGAAGGTGTGCCTGCCCGCCCGGCCCTGCGGGGCGCTGCAGCTGCACCTCACTCGGGGGCCTCCCAGTCACGAGGGCCCGCCTGCCCCGAACGCCGCTGTGCTGCCGTAGCCTCTGCCATATACCCAGAAGTTAAAGCACATTTATTTTATATTCACTTATTTTTGTAATAAATGCACTCGCCACTGTGTTTGCTCTGAGTCCGTGGCGGGGTGGGTGCAGGGCCCAGGTCACGCACTGGCTGCCGATGGGGTGCTGCCTGGGCCGCGGGCAGAAGGCCGCCTGCAGGACATCGCGCTCGGCTCTTTCTGTTCAGCAGCCTCAACCTTGTCTGGCGCTCCAGGCTCCCGGAGAAGTCCTCAGGTGTGTACCCGAGCTTTACCTCCGTGTGGAGCCCCGAGGTTTGAGGGAAGTTGGTCACAGGAGAGAGGCCGCAAGTGTGGGCCTTCGCAGACACCGCATTCTTCAGGACTGGGCCATCCTAAGACTCAAGTGGAGGCCTCGGGATAGACAGGCTTGTGGGCCCTCAGTCCCCGAGCTCCGGGAAGGGTGGGGAGGAGGAGGTGCCAAGCCAGGCCGCTGCACGGTGGTTCAGCGGCTCATGGTCAGGAGCCCAGGTGGGAAGGAGCGGGCGCAGGAAGGTGGCGCCCTCAGGCGTTGCTGTGTCAGTTCAGTTAGTCCTTCAACAATGCAAGGAGGTGCTGCTCTCCCCAACCCAGACGTGGAGGTCGAGGGAGGCTGACTGTGTCTGGCTTCTCCGCTGGTTAAAGCCGAGAGTGCTTCCTCGCCTGGTTACTGCTTTGTGCCGCCCCCATGGCGGCTCTTCTGAGACCCCACTGGAAGGGACCCAGGCTGTGTGGCTCGGGCTGGATAAAGCTCTAGCAGAAGGGGGTCAGCAGAGTGAGGCCACCTGCGCGCTGGAAGTGGGTGGCAGGGACACGCCAGGGGGAGGGAGCCTCGGGGCGCCCCAGTGTGCACAGGTAAGAGTGCAGCTTCGAGGAGCCAGAACAACGCTGCAGACTGCAGTGGCCGTTCACGGGGATGGAACCTGGAACTTGAGCCCTGGAGGTCAGAGGTGCCCCACAAACATCTCGGGTCTTCTGCTGAAACCCCAGAAAGCAGCAGCTTGGGAGGAAGGTGGATACGCCAGAACAAACTCACAACGGCCCTCCTCTCCAAAACCAGTGGCTCGCTTGCCAGTTAGAACACAACCCAGCACTCCAGAGAAAGGCAACAGAATCCAGACCTGATACTGTGTCAGTCACAGCCCCAGAGATAAGAAACACTCGCCACCTAGCCACCGGAGCAAACATGAGCTGATAGCATGCCAATCCAGGAGAACCAGCTGCGCTGCGGAATTACTCAGGCTAAAGGAAAATGATTCTGGAGAGAGGAACAGAAATATAGGAAAGAATGAAGAGCAGGAGGGTGCATAAATAGGAATTAATACTGATTGTTTAAACCAATAATAATGTCTCAAGGGTATTTATTTATTTATGGTACTGGGGATTGAACTCTGGAGTCTTCTACCTCTGAGCTACACATAGTCCCAGCCTTATTTTATTTGGAAACAGGGTCTTGCTAGGTTGCAGAGAGACTCGCTAAGTTGTTGAGGCTGGCCTCAAACCTGCCATCCTCCTGTCTCAGCCTCTCAAGTACTGGGATTACAGGCATGCATGCGCCACCACAACCAGCATGTCTTGAAGGTTTTAGAATACAAGCCAGGCGTGGTGGCACACGCTTGTAATCTCAGTACTTGGTAGGCTGAGGTAGGAAGATTGCAGGTTTGAAGCCAGCCTTAGCAACTTAGGCTCTCAGCAATGTAGTGAGACTCTGTTTCCAAATAAGAAATAAAAATAGGTCTGGGGTGTGTAGCCTGGAGGTAGAATGTCCCTAGTAAAACACACACACACACACACACACACACACACACACACACACACACCAGGAAAATAGAAGCCAGGCATGGTGGTATATGCCTGTAATCCTAGTACTTCAGAAGCTGAGACAGGATTGCAGGTTGAAGGCACTGCACAACTTACTGAGACTGTTTGAAAATAAAAACTAAAATAGGGCTGGGGGTGCATCTCAGTGGCAGAACATCCCTGGTTCAACCCCCAGTATCACAAAAAAAAAAAAAAAGGAGAAGAAAGAAAAATAGAATACCTACTAAGAAAGACATGTTAGGAGAAATAAAGGAATAAAAAGAGATGAGACAAATGGAAAACATGGGAGCGGGTGTGGTGGTGTGGCCTGGAGCCCCGGCTCGTCCAGGAGGCTGAGGCAGAAGGATCCTTTGAGTCCAGGAGTTGGCAGCCAGCCTGGGCAACATGTGGGAGGGACCCCGTGTCAGAAAGCAGATGGTAGACAGAAACCAGTTAATAACATTAATCACAATGGAAATGAAATGTTTTGAGCTGAATGAAATACAACTAACCGCCTGCCGGGCACAGTGGTGACACCTGTAACCCCAGGAGGCTGAGGCAGGAGGATCGCCAGCTCAAGGCCGGCCTAGGCAATTTTGCGAGACCCTATCTCAAAATAAAACATAGAGAGGGCTGGAGAGTAGTACAGTGATTGAGAATGCCCCTGGGTTCAAGTCCTAGGAGACAGAGATTGAGAGAGAACACCTTACAAGACGTAATGGAACGGGGGAGTTTTACAGCTCTAAATGCACATGGAAGAAATGAGAAAAACATCCAACCATCTAGCCAGTGTGGTGGTGCACACCTCTAACCCTAGCTACCTGGGAGGCTGAGGCTGGAGCATTGCAGGGTGGAGGCCAGCCTGGGCAACTTAGCAAGGCTCTGACTCAATATAAAAGATAAAAGGGCTGAGGATGCAGCTGAGTGGTAGAGCAGCTCCTGTGCTCAATCCCTCGTACTACAAAGGAAACAAGAAAGAAAACCCCAAAGATCAGTGATCAAAGTGTCCATCTCAAGGGGCTGGGGAAAGAACTACAGATCAAACCCAGAGAAAACCATAAAGGAACAAAATCAATAAAATAGAAACAAGAAAGTCAGCTGGGTGTGGTGACACACCTGTGATCCCAGTACTTGGGAGGCTGAGACAGGAGGATCACAGGTTCAAGGACAGCCTCAGCAACGTAGGGAGACCCTCAGTAACTTAGCAAGAACCTATTTCAAAACAAACAAAAATAAATAAAAAGGGCTGGGGATGTAACTTGGAGGTAGAATGCTCCTGGGTTCAATCCCCAGTATATAAAAAAATTATTTCTAAATGTCTATTTGGATCCTTTGCCCATTTTAAATGGGGGTGTCTTTTTATTATTGAGTTTTAATAGTTCTTTATAAGGATTGCATACAAATCCCTTCTCAGATTTGATTTTTTTTCCCATTCTCTAGGATTTTTTTTTTTTTCCGCTATCTTGATGTTCTCTGGAGCACCTTTTTTTAAAAAATGAAATCCAGTTTAATCCTTCTCTTGTTAAGTTTTTGGTCATACTTAATATTGAATCTTTTGCCATATCCAATGTTATAAGGATTTACTCATGTTTTCTTCTAAGAGTTTTTTTTTTTTTTTGGTATTAGGGATTGAAACCAAGGGTGTTCTACCTCCAAGTTACATCTCTAGCCAATTTTTTTTTTTTTTTTGGTGGTACTGGGGATTGAACCCAGGGGCATTCTACCTCCAAGCTACACCCCCAGCCCTATTTTTATTCTTTATTTTGAAACAGGTTGTGGAGAGCCTCACTAGGTTGTGGAGGGCCTCACTAAGCAGCTGAGGCTGGCCACGAACCTGGACCCTCCTGTCTCAGCCTCTCAAGTACTGGGATTACAAGCGTATGCCACCACGCCCAGCTCTTATTCTTCATTTTGAAACAGGGTCTTGCAAAGTTACTACTTGTTAGCCTCAAACCTGTGATCCTCCTGTCTCAGCCTTCCAAGTACTGGGAATACAGGTTAGCACCATCATGCCTGGCTTTTACATTGATTTTTGGATGCTGAACCATTCTTGATCATGGTGTATATTTCTTTTCATATGTTGCTGGGTTTGGTTTTCTAGTATTTTGTTGAGTTTGCATTCATATTCACCAGAAATATATTAGTGTAGAGTTTCCTTGCAATATCTTTGATTTTGGTTCAGGACATTACCGGCTTCATAAAATGAGTTGGGAAGTATTCCCTCTTGTCCTGTTTTTTGAGAGTATTTATGAAGTCAGTTTTACATGTTCTCTAAATGCTTGGTAAAATTCACTGGTGAAGATTTATGGGCTTAAGTTTTTCTTTGTAAGTAGTTAAAAATCACTAAACTGGATGTGGTGGCGCATTCCTGTAATCCCAGTACTTGGGAAGCTGAGACAGGAGGATTGCAAGTTGGAAGACAGCCTCAGCAATTTAGCGAGACTCTCAGCAAGTTAGAGAGATTGTTTCCAAATAAAATAAAATAGGGCTGGGGTTGTAGCTTGGAGGTAGAATGCTCCAAAAGTCATTATTTCAATCTCTTCCCTCATTACGAATCTTTTCAGTTCGTCTACTCCTCCCGAGTCAATTTCTGTAGTTTGTGTCTGTTTAGAAATTTGTCCACGTGTTAATCTGTTTTGGATTGCTATAACAAAATATCTGAGGTTGAGTATAAAGAAAACAAGTTGAGCCAGGCGTGGTGGCGCGCGCTTGTAATCCCAGTACTTGAGGCTGAGACAGGAGGATCGCAGGTTCACAGCCAGCCTCAGCTGCTTAGTGAGGCACTCTGCAACTTAGTGAGACCCTGTTTTGAAATAAAGAATAAAAATAGGGCCAGGGGTGTAGCTCAGAGGTAGAATGTCCCCAAGTTCAATCCCCAGTAGTGGAAAAAAAAAAAAAAGAAAACAAGGGGCCGAGAGTGTAGCTTAGTGATAAAGCAACTGCCTACCATGGAGTCCTGGGTTCAATCTCCAGCCCTACCAAAAAAAAAAAAAAAAAAAAAAAGAAATGTTTATTTGGTTCAGAGTTCTGCTGACTGGAAAGCTGAAGCAGCATGGCGCTGGTCTCTGACGATGGCCTCCCCGACTGCATTACAGTTCGGTAGGAAAACAGCGTGTGCAGAAGGGGCCAAGTACTCGGGTGGTCTTGCTTTATAAAAACCCAATCTTAGCTAGCCATGGGGGCACACGCTTGTAATCCCAGTACTTGGGAGGCTGAGACAGGAGGATCGCAGATTCAAAGCCAGACTTAGCAATTTGGCAAGACCCTGTTTCAAAGTAAAAAATTAAGCCAGTGTGGTAGAGCATGGCTGTAATCCTAGTACTTGAGGCTGAGACAGGAGGATCACAGGTTCAAGATTAGCCTCTGTCTCTAGAACTGAGATATTTATTTTACAAACTACCCAACTTATAGTATTTGGTTATAAGAGCATGAATGGAATATTTTCTGGCATATACTGTTTATAGTATCCCTTTGTAATCCTTATTTCTATAGAGTTGGTAGTAATGTTCATTTTTGTGTGTGTTTGGTACTGGCAATTGAACCTGGGGCATTCTACCTCTAAGCTATACTCTCAGCCCTTTTTATTTATTTATTTTTACTTTTTGGTACTGGGGATTGAACTCAGGGGCATTCTACCTCCAAGCTATACCCCCAGCCCTATTTTTTAATTCTTTATTTTGGAACAGGGTCTCACGAAGTTGCGGAGTGCCTCACTAGGTAGCTGAAACTGGCCTCGAACCCAGATCCTCCAGTCTCAGCCTCCCAAATGCTGGGATTACAAGCGTGCGCCACCATGCCTGGCCCCTTTTTATTTTTTAATTTTGAAATAGAGTCTAAGTTGCAGAGGGTCTCTAAATTGCTGAGGCTGGCCAGGAACTTTCAATCCTCTTGTCTCAGCCTCCCAAGTACTGGGATTATAGGAATGTACCACCATACCTGGCTTCACACTTTCATTTCTGATTCTAGCACAGTAATTTGAGTCTTTTTCTTTTGTTGCTAAAGATTAGCCAATTTTGTTGATTTTTATATAGCTTTTTGTTTTACTGCTTTTCACTATTTCACTAATAGCTAATCTTTGTTTTTCTTCCTTCTGCTTTTAGTTTGCTTTATTTTCCAGTGTCTTATGATGAAAGCTTCTTATTTGAGAACTTTCTTTTTAACATACAGGCATTTATAGCTTCTGGGATGTGTAAATTATTATTCTTCAATCACTTTGGGAAGTTTTTAGCTATTATTTCTTTGGATATTTTTCCTGCCCCCCCCCTTTTTTTTGCTGTGCTGGGAATCGAACTCAGGGGTGTTCTACCTCTGAGCTACACCCCCTGCCGGTTTTATTTTGAAACAAGGTCCCACTGAGTTGCTGAGGCTGGCCTTGAGCCTGTGATCCTCCTACCTCAGCCTCCCAAGTAGCTGGGACCATCCTAACTTTTTGTGTGTGGTACTGGGGATTAAACCCAGGAGAATTCTACCTCCAACCTACACCTCCAAGCCTAATTTATTTTTTATTTGGAAACAGAGTCTCACTAAGTTGTAGAGGACCTCACAAGGTTGCTGAGGCTGGCTGTGAACCTGGGATCCTCCTGTCTCAGCCTCCCAAGTACTGGGATTACAGGTGCCTGGCTTCTATAACTTTAAGATTTTTTTTTTCTCTCAGTTCTTTGGCTGCATCGTATCTATCATTCTATGTTCAAATTCTCATGTTTCCAGCCAGTTATGGTGGCGCATGCTTGTAATCCCAGCATTTGGGAGGCTGAGACTGGAGGATCTGGGTTCGTAGCCAGCCTCAGCTGCTTAGTGAGGCCCTCCGCAACTTAGTGAGACCTTGTTTCACAATAAAGAATAAAAAATAGGGCTGGGGCTATAGCTCAGAGGTAGAATGCCCCCAGGTTCCATCCCCAGTACCACAAAAAAAAAAAAAAAAAAAACAAAACAAAACCCAAAAAACAAAACAAAAAAACCCCACCGAATTCACATATTTCTTCTGCTAGTCAATTTTTTATTTCACTGCACTACTCTGATCCTTTTTTATTTTGAAACAGGATGTCGCTATGTTATTGTACACTGGCCTTGAACCTGCAATCCTCCTATCTCAGCCTCCCAAGGTCTGGGATGATGGGCATGTGCCACCACATCCAGCTTAGTGTACTTTTCAAATCCCATAATTTCCATTTGGTTCTTTTTGAAATTGACCTGCCTTTACTCATGCAGCAATGTCATATACCATTGATTTCTTTCTTTTTTTTTTTTTTTTTTGCAGTACTGGGGATGGAACCCGGGGCATTCTACCTCGAAGTTACAGCCCCAGCCCTATTTTTTTATTCTTTATTTTGAAACAGGGTCTCCCTAAGTTGTGGAAGGTCCCACTAAGCAGCTGAGGCTGGCCTCGAACCCCGATCCCCCAGTCTCAGCCTCCCAAATGCTGGAATTACAAGCATGCGCCACCACTCCCGGCTCATTGTTTACTTTTTATTTATTTATTTATTTTATATTTTGTGGTACTGGGCATTGAACTCAGGGGCATTCTACCTCTGAGCTATACCCCCAGCTCTACTTTTTATTCTTTATTTTGAAACAGGGTCTCACTAAGTTGCGGAGGGTAACTGGGTAGCTGAGGCTGACCTCGAACCTGGATCCTCCGGTTTCAGCCTTCCAAATGCTGAGATTACAAGCGTGCGCCACCAGGCCTGGCCATTGTTTACTTTTTAAATCACAGTTCCCTTTGGTGCTATGGACACGTTTACAATGGCTCCTTAAAAGTCTTCTGGTAAACCTGGCATCCACTCTTTCAGACAGTGTTCATTCCCCACCTCCCCACCCCTCACCACTGTATGGGTCACGCTTTCCTGTTCTTTTGCATACTTCACACTCTTTTGTTGGGAACTTGAAATTTTACTTTATTTTTCTTTGGTACTGGGGATTGAACTCAGAGGCCTTCTATTTCTGAGCTATGCCCCCCAGCACTACTTATTTATTTATTTGTTTTTGCGGTACTGGGAATTGAAATTAGGGGGATTCTACCTCCGAGCTATGCCCCCAGCCCTATTTTTTATTCTTTATTTTGAAACAGCATCTCACTAAGTTGTGGAGTGCCTCACTGGGTAGCTGAGGCTGCCTGCGAACCCTGATCCTCCGGTCTCAGCCTCCCAAATGCTGGGATTACAAGCGTGGCCACCACGCCCGGCTTCTGTTATTTTTATTTTGATACAAGGTCTCACTAGGTTGATGAGTCTCACTACTTGCTGAGGCTCTCCTCAAACCTGTGATCCTCCTGTCTCAGCCTCCTAAGTACTGGGATTACAAGCATGTGCCACCATACCCAGCTGAAATTTTAGATAATACAGTAGCCACCCCACCCACACCCAGTTTCACTTTCTGTAGTTTCAGTTATCTGTGGTCAACCACAGTACAGTATGATTAAATGGGAAATTCCATGAATAAATATTCATATTTTAACTTGCATGACATTCACAGTGGGATAGACTCCTACATTCCTCCATCCTCCCAGGATGCCAGCCTCTCCTCTGTGCTGTGTGTCCACACTGTATATGCTACCTTCCCGTTGGTACCTCGGTTGCCAGCTTGATTACCACACCCACAGTGCATGTGTTCAAATAATCTGTTTTACTTAATAATGATCCCCAAGCTGGGCATGGTGGCTCGTGCCTATAATCCCAGTAACAGGAAGGTTACAGGTTCTAGACCAGGCTCGGCAAATAAGGAAGACTCAGCAACCTAGCAAGACCCTGTTTCAAAACAAAAAATAGCTGGGCATGGAATTACACTTGTAATTCCAGTACTTGGGAGGCTGAACTGTGAGGATCTCAGGTTCGCAGCCAGCCTCAGCTACTTAGTGAGGCCCTCTGCAAGTTAGTGAGACCCTGTTTCAAAACAAAGAATAAAAATATGGGACTGGGGAAGCTAGGCGTGGTGGCTCACGCTTGTAATCCCAGTCCTTGGGAGGCCGAGATGGGAGGATCCAGGTTCGAGGCCAGCCTCAGCTACTTAGTGAGGCCCTCTGCAACTTAGTGAGACCCTGTTTCAAAATAAAGAATAAAAAATAGGGCTGGGGGTATAGCTCGGAGGTAGAATGCCCCCGGGTTCAATCCCCAGTACCGCAAAAAAAAAAATAGGACTAGGGGTATGGCTCAGAGGTAGATGCCCCTGGGTTCAATCCTTAATACCTCAATTAACTAACTAACTAACTAACTAACTAACTAACTAACTAAATAAATAAATAAATGGGCTGGGGGTGTAGTTCAGAGGTAGAATGTCTTTGGGTTCAATCCCCAGTACCACACACTGAACAGTCCCAAAATGCAAAAGTAGCAATGCTAGAGACAGGAGGATCATAGGTTCAAGGACAAACTCAGCAAGCAGAGAGACTCATCAACCTACTGAGACCCTATTTTAAAATAAAAATAAAAGCCAGAAGTGGTGGCACACACTTGTAATCCCAGTACTTGAGAGGCTGAGACAGGATTACAGTTTTGAGACCAGCCTCAGCAACTTAGGCTCTCTAACTTAGTGAGACCCTGTTTCAAAATAAAAATAAAATAGGGGATAGGGGTGTAGCTTGGAGGTAAAATGTCCCTGGGTTCCATCCCCAGTACCACATTTAAAAAAATAGGGCTGGTGTGCAGCTCAGAGGTAGAATGCCCCTGGGTTCAGTCCCTAGTACCCCCCCCCCACACACACACGGTATCAATGCCGGCAATTTGGATGTACCAAAGTGAAGTTGTAAAATGCTTCCTATAAGTGAAAAGGCAAAAATTCTCAATAAGGAAAAAGAATTGCAAAGAAGGAAAGAAACTTGTGCTGGTTTTGCACCTCAGCCTGCAGAAGTCACATCCACAGTGGGTGGTGAGTGCTTAGTTGGGGTGAGAGGGGCTTAACAAGGCTCATCACCATCTGCAGGTGCAGGTGGGGTCTTGGAGGGTCTCACCCCAGTGGGTGAGGCAAGATCACTGCACACTGCAGTACTTCTGGGTGCCATCCACATTTGCTTCGCACGACCTGGCTTTCTAGGGAGGCCTATTTAGCTATTTAGACCCTGCCTCCCCTGGGGCCCAGCCCCTGACGTTCCTCATGAGGGCTGCTCTGGGTGTGCCTGAAGTCAGCTGGACCACAAGAATTTTATTTTTATTGCAGTACTAGGGATTGAACCCAGAGGCATTCTACCTCGGAGCTACACCCCCCAGCCCTATTTTTTATTCCTTATTTTGAAATAGGGTCTGTAAGTTGTGGAGGGCCTAAGTAGCTGAGGCTGCCGAGAACCAGTGATCCTCCTGTCTCCACCTCTCAAGTACTGGGATTACAGGCGTGCACCACCACGCCTGGCCCCACAAGGGTTTTGGAGGAGATACCCTCTTCCTTTCCAGATCACTTCCAGCTGCCAAACTAACTCATCACCACTCATGCGTTGGGCATCCAGGGTCCCACGAATGAGGTCGCGGTCCCTGCAGGCTCCTGTGTGCAGGCGTGGTCCCCGGGGCAGCCAGGGCTCCAACCTCATCAGGTGAATCCGGATGGCGGGACGGACCACTGGGAGGTGGAGGAAAGCCGAGGTTGTGGGGCACGGCAGGAGCAAGCCGGTCACTGGCGGCCTGCCCTGGAAGGTGCCTCTTGTCCCCAGCCTCCTCCTCCCTGTCCACCCCCACTTCCCTATCGCTATGGCACGAGCGGTTTCCCTCTGCCGTGATGTTTGTTCTGCTTCACCTCATGCTCAAAGCAGTGGAGCCCTCCAGCCACGGCCTGAGACTAGGAGCCCAAGTGAGTTGCTTTTTTCAGGTATTTACAGGAAAACTAACCCACCTGTTTGTGTTAGGGCCCAGCTGTGTTCTATAGCCTTCTCTCTTTTTTTTTTTTTTTTTTTTGCGGTACTGGGGATTGAACTCAGGGGCATTATACCTCTGAGCTACACCCCCGGCCCTATTTTTTATTCTTTATTTTGAAACCGGGTCTCACTAAGTTGTGGAGTGCCTCACTAGGTAGCTGAGGCTGGCCTCAAACCTGGATCCTCCGGTCTCAGCCTCCCGAATGCTGGGATTACAAGTGTGCGCCATCACGCCCGGCCTGTAGCCTTCTCTTTTTTGGTGTGTGTTACTGGGGACTGAACCCAGGGTGTTCTACCTCTGAGCTACATCCCCAGCCCTTTTTATTTTTTGTTTTGAAACATGTTCTCACTAGGTTGTTGAAAGTCTCGCTAAGTAGCTGAGGCTGGTCTTGAATCTTCGATCCTCTGTTTCAGCCTCCCAGTACTGGGATCACAGGTGCACGCCACCACGCCCGGCACAGCCTAAGAGCACCTCTGGTTGCAAGACTCCTCCTCGAGGTTGCAGATGAAGACAGTGCCTTGGGAGGGAGCCGCCATCGCTCTCACAGTCTGCTTCTCTACCCAGCGGGATCTGAGCTCCAGCTTCTGTCTGTGCAACACCTTAGGGCAGGAGTCAACAGGGACTTAAGAGAGGCTGCCTTTGCTAGAATTCTTAGCCAGGTGTGGTGGTGCATGCCTGTAATCCTAGTACTTGGGAGACTGGGGCAGGAGGATCGCAGGTTCAAGGCCAGTGCTTAGTGACTTAAGAGAAACTCTGTTTCAAAATAAAATAAGCAACTTAGTAAGACTCTGTTTCCAAATAAAAATAAATAAATAAATAAAAAGGGCTGGGGGATTAGCTCAGAGAAATGCCCCTGGATTTGATTCCCCAGTACCCTCCCGCCCCCCACCAAACCCAAAAAGCAAAACAAAATAGGCTGGGGAGGGGGTGTAGCTCAGAGGTAGAATGCCTCTGGAAAAAAAGGCAGCAAATCTTAGGCCTGCATCAGATGCCTGATGGGTACCTGAAAGCAAGATAAAGCTTGGCATGTCATTTTGTATGTGTCTTTTTGTGTGTGTGTGTGTGTGGGGGGTACTGGGGATTGAACCCAGAGGCATTCTACCTTTGAGCTACACTCCCAGCCCAATTTTATTCTTATTTGGAAACAGGGTCTCACTAGGTTTCTGAGAGTCTCACTACTTGCTGAGGCTGTCCTCGAACCTGGGATCCTCCTGTCTCAGCTTCCCAAGTTTTGGGATTAGAAGCGTGTGCCAGCCGGGCGTGGTGGCGCACGTTTGTAATCCCAGCATTCGGGAGGCTGAGACTGGAGGATCCAGGTTCACGGCCAGCCTCAGCTGCCTAGTGAGGCCCTCCGCAACTAAGTGAGACTCGGTTTCAAAATAAAGAATAAAAAACAGGGCTGGGGGTGTAGCTCGGAGGTAGAATGCTCCTGAGTTCAATCCCCAGTACCGAAAAAAAACCCAAAACAAAACCCCAAAAAACAAAAAAAGCAGCGTGGGCCACCATGCCGGCTTGTATCTGTTTCCTTTATTACCTTAAACTTTGGGTAGGATCCTTGCTCAGCTTGCGCAGAGGCGTGCTGACCATTTAAGGTAATGCAAGGAGCACTGGCCCTACGTTTACCCGACCTGTGGGACCTTCCGTTAGGTGGCTAGGTAGACAGGAGCAGCTCAGGGCGAGACTGGGAGGACATGAGGACTCCCACCGGGCTGCCCTGGAGAACAGCAGGACGGCGGAGGCTGAACTTACTGGCATAAGACCTCCTCCCAGGTGCCCCTTGGGCTGGGGGGGGGGGGTTTCAACAGGGAGAGAAGAGCACAAATGCACTAGCGGGGCAGGAAGACAGTGACCCCCTAAATGCGTACCAAGGGGGAGGCTTCCCAGCCCAAGAGCTCGCCAGCCATGGCTTTCTGCTCCAGGAAGCGGTCGATCCAGAACTTTCCTTGTTCGATACCACTTCCCCCTGTGGGAAGTGCAGGGCCTTCTCTTAAACCGTAACCCGCTGCTCGAGTGAGCCTGTCGTGCTCCCTATCTGTGATCTCCATTTGAAATCTTCCTCGGGGAAGAAACAGTGCACTTGAAGGAGAGCTGATCGCCCTGACATCACGACGGTCAGCTTCTGCAGTGTCACAGCCTGGGAGTCTCCAGTCTTCCTCCTCCCGTCCAGGGGCAGCGGGGAGCCTCACAGACAGCGCCTGGGAACTCCTTCCTGAGTCACAGTTCTGACAGGCCTGAGCAACAAGCGGGTGCAGCGCCCTCAAGTGGTGAGGCCTTCTCCAAGGCGACCTCGGCTGGCACCACAGCTCACCAGGACTGCCCAAGGACACGCCTCTCCCTGCCCATCCTCCAGTGTAAGCCGTCTTCGGCTTCCTGCCTCACCACTGCCTGTGTTTGGGGTGAGCAGCCGGCCTGCTGTGTGAGGACCCTGGAGTCTGGCTTCTGGCCCAGGACTGGGGTTACAGGTGCAGAGGATGGGGCGGCAGCCTCACCTCGCTCCTCTTGTTTTCCTGGGACCTCAGGGCAGGGCAGGTGACCAAGGCTGTTCTCCATACACTGTGCCTAAGAGAGAAACCCCATTCCAAAAAGGAGCGAATGCTGGGCAGGATGCCGCAGTGTGCTCCTCCCAGGGAAGGCCTGTCCTGGGGGAGGGGCCTGCTCTTGGCAGCAGCAGTCTGCAGATTCTGGTAAGCCTGCTAAATTCCCAACCTTGTACTGTGTTTCTTGTTTTTGTAATGGGGTCTTGCTGTGCTGTCCAGGCTGGCCTTGAGCTCCAGGCCTCACGTGACCCCTGCCTCAGCCTCCTGCGTGCCACTACCTCGCTCAGCTTTTCCCCCAATTTTGAGATTCCATCAAACCTGGAGCACTTTTGGAGCTGGGGGTTGGGTTAGACCCTGGGTTCCATGCCAGCACCACCATGTCTCTGAGTACTTTTTGTTTCCTATCTTTTCTAGGACTCCAGTTCCACAAACATTAGACTGCTCATCATTTCTTCCAGTTTATCTTAGCTATTCACTTTTATAATATATATCTATACACACAACACACACACACACACACACACACACACACACACACACACAGTTCACTGATAATTTCTTCTGAAAATTTTTAGTCTGCTATTCTGTCCAGGGTAAATTTTTCATTTTAGGTATTGTAATTTTTTCAAGTTTTGTGTGTGTGTGTGTGTGTGTGTGTGTTACTAGGGATTAAACTCAGGGCTTTGTATGAGGCTTTTTGGGTCTTTTAAAATCTACCCTTTCTTTCATCTTGTGTTTTCTTGTATTTCATTGAGAATATTTAAAATGATTTGTAATAGCCATTTTTAGGTTCTTACCTGAATTCATGCATCACTACTGGGTCTATTTGATTGGATTTTTTTTTTTTTTTTTTGTGTGGCACTAGGGATTGAACCCAGGGGCATGCTACCTCCAGGGTATGCCTCTAGTCCTATTTTTTTATTTTGAAACAGGGTCTCACTAAGTTGCGGAGGGCCTAAGTAGCTGAGGCTGGCCGAGAACCTGCAATCCTCCTGTCTCAGCCCCCCAGGTACTGGGATTACAAGCATGTGCCACCATGTCCGGCTATTTTTTATTCTTTATTTATTTGCGGTACTGGGGATTGAACTCAGGGGCATTCTACCTCCACGCTACACCCTCAGCCCTATTTTTTATACTTTATTTTGAAACAGGGTCTCACTAAGTTGCGGAGTGCCTCACTAGGTAGCTGAGGCTGGCCTCGAACCCGGATCCTCCGGTCTCAGCCTCCCAAATGTTGGGATTACAAATGTGCACCACCCCGCCCGGCTTTTATTCTTTATTTTGAAAGAGTCTAAGTTTCTGAGGGCCTCATTAAGTAGCTGAGGCTGGCCTCAAACCTTCCATCCTCCTGTCTTAGTCTTCCAAGTACTGGGATTACAAGCGTGCACCACCACAGTTGGCTGGAATTCTCTTGATTGTGGCTTATACTCTCCTTGTTTTGGACTAAGCCTGGTAATTTTGGACTGAACGCCATTGTTGAGACTCTCCCTTGGCTTCAGGGAGTTTTACATTCCTGTAGAGAATGCCGGGCTTGGCTGTGGCAGGCGGCACATTACTTGGCATCAGTCTGGCGCCCGAGTGTCGGGCTGTAGAGCGTGTGCGTTCTCCTGCCGACATAACCCAGCTCAGGTGATGGCTGAGGATGCTGTCCAGGGCCGGCCACCCCCACCTTCCCACTTGCCCAGCAGGAACACCACACCTCTCCAGGCTGCTTCTGGCGGCTCAGTGCAGGGGTTTTTGCAACATACGCACAGACAGGGACTCAACCAAGGCCCTGAGGGGCTCCCAGTCTCATCTCCAGACCTCCACGTGGAGCCCCTCCTGGCCAGAGCTCCACCCGAACCCCAGCTCCGGTGACCTCCCACACTGTGCTCGGCAATCCTGAACCCCGCGCGTTTGTGCCAGTGCTGCGGCCTGGAAACCACCTCCAGGCAGATAGCCGGGTCCCTCCCTTGGGGCTCACTGGTCTTCCTCCTCCTCTTAGGGACCACTGCCCCGAGCACTGCGGGCACTCCAGCATTTGAAGTCACCGTGTGTGCAAGAGGACAGCCTCTGTGGCAGTGGCCCTGTGCACGTGTGAGCTTCCCATAGCACGTGGCCTGGGCGTGTCACTCACCCTTGGGCCTGAACTTCACTCACCGTGTGAGCTGCCAGGGGGCTCCTCCCACAGGCCTCTTGAGCTCCTTGAGGTCTCAACTGCTGGAATTCTCCCTGTGGAGCGGCGCCATCCAACCCTGAAGCACTGCTTACCCCTGCATTTAAAAGCGGATCCAAAGGGTGCTCATCTGTGACTGCAAAGATGAAGAGCCAGAACTTAGCCAGCAGGGTGGTGCACACCTGCAATCTCAATTCTTAGGAGGTGGAGACAGGAGGGCTGCAGGTTCACAGCCAGCTTCAGCGACTTAGCAAGGCCCTCTGCAACTAGGTGAGATCCTGTTTCCAAATAAAAACTAGAGTCGGAGATGTAGCTTGGAGGTAGAATGCCCCTGGGTTCAATCTCCAGAACCATACACATATAAAACCAAAATAAAAAAGAAAAAGGGCTGGGGTATGACTCAGTGGCAGAATACCCCCAGGCTCAATCCCAGGATATACATACACACATATACATACATTGCTACATGTGATGGTGTGTGCCTGTGGTCCTAGTATACCTGTATCCACAAGTTCAAGACTGGCCTGGGCAACACAGCAAGAGCCCATCTCAAGGAAAAAAAAAAAAAAAAAAAAAAAAAAAAGGAACCACCTCCAAGTTAATGGAATGAAAAAGCACCAATCCTTCTTCTTTTCTGGTCCCCTTACATTAACTTGATATTGTTGACAACTTTTGTTTTGGTGGCACTGGGGATTGAACCCAGAGGTATTCTACCTCTGAGCTACACTCCCAGCCCAATTTTATTTCTTATTTGGAAACAGGGTCTCACTAAGAAGTGGAGGGCCTTGCTAAGTTGCTGAGGCTGGCTTCGAACCTATGATCCTCCTGTTTCAGCCTCCTAAGTACTGGGATTACAAGTGTGTGCCACTACGCCCAGCTGATTTTTTTTTTTTTTTGTGGTACTGGGGATTGAAGCCAGGGGCATTCTACCTCCGAGCAAGACCCCCAGTTCTATTTTTCATTCTTTATTTTGAAACAGGGTCTTACTAAGTTGCGGAGAGCCTTGCTAAGTAGCTAAGGCTGGCCTCAAACCCAAATCCTCCAGTCCCAGCCTCCCAAGTACTGGGATTACAAGCATGCACCACCACGCCCGGCTCCAGCTGATGTTTTTTGAGACAGGATCTTGCTATACTGCCCAGGCTGGTCTTGAACCCTTGGGCTTCTATGATCCTCCCACCTCAGCCTTGAGTGATGGGACTGCAGATACACAGGCATATCTGGCTAGATTTTTTTCCCTCCTCTTAAGGCAAGAGCATGCATGTAAAATTTAATAAAAATAAAAACTTTCCATTGACATGTCTCTTTCCTAGGTATTGTGTTTATTTCATTTCATGATGAGCAGTACCATGTGAAAGGGGGCTAGAGTTAAAGGTGAGGCCTTTAACTCCCTGTGGGCCCCCAGTTGGGCATGCTGGTGTATGCCAATAATTCCAGTACTTGGGAGGCTGAGACAAGAGAATTGCAGGTTCGAGGACAGCCTTAGCACCTTAGGCCCTCAGCAACTTAGTGAGACCTTGTTTCCAAATAAAAAAAAATACAATAGGGCTAGGAGTGTAGCCTGGAGGTAGAATGCCCCTGGGTTCAATGCCCAGTACTACACACACACACACACACAAAGAAAATACTGGTGCCACCAGGCCAGGCTCCCGCGAGGACAGTGACACTGGAGCAGGCCCTCTGCAGCCGTGCCAGGCCGCTTACACACCTTGGGCCTCAGTTCCTCACCTCCAAGTGGATGGATGGTCAAGCCACCAGGGCATGCCGTGCTGGGCCTGCCTCCATGGCCACGGGGGGCCCACCACCTCAGTCCTGCGCCTTCTGGCCTGACTCCATCCTCTATTTTTTTTTTGGTAGCCCCTTAAAAAAGAGTCAAAGACCCACGTGGGTTGTCTTGAAGGATGAATGATTTCCAGGGAAAGCGGAGGAAGATCATTCTTGGCAGAGGAGTGGCCAGGCTGTGTACAGGGAGGGTGTAGGTGGCAGGTGAGGGGGATGGGGAGCAGGGCACGGGGGAGTGCTCAGGAGCCTGGGTGTCTCTGGGCCTCGGCATGGTACTCTGGTGGGCCTTCGTGATTCCAGAAGTTCCTGCTGCTATTGCAGCTGGGGACCCCGTGGCTTCTCTTGGCACATGGCAGGCTCTACTAGACAGATGAGGTTGAGGGCCAGAGGTGCACAGGCCCCCAGCACAGAGAACAGGGCGGCAGGGACTGGGGTCTCCCCCGTGAGCGCAGGCCCCACCCTTCCCAGCCCCCACCTCAGCCGGAAGCAGTGGTGTCCCTGGGGCTGCATCAGGGTCTCTGCCCTTGAAGGGTGCCGCTCCCGCCGTGGTCACGGCTCAGCCTCTCTCTCCCTGAGCTGAGCCATCCCATGAACAAAGGGACGCGTTGCTTTGCCTCCCACCTGGAATAAACAAAACACAACAAACATGGAAAGCTCCTGACCCGTGTCCTTGCCCTGGCGCAGTCTCTAGCGCTGCCTGGACCCACGGTCCCCTCCTCACACAAGCAGGCTCCCTCTGGTTCTTGTCGAGGTCACCTTGGCGTGGGAGCTCTGTGGTCAGTCCTGCTTCGTCCTCCTTGACCTCCAGCCCTGTGACTTGCAGAGGCTGTGGGCGGGGGTCGTGGGAGCCCTTGCAGGGTTCCAGGAGGTGGGTAGACACTAGACCGCAACCAGGAGGCAGCTCCATGTCAAAGTTCTCCAAGTTGCCTAGAGATCTCAGAAGAAAGGGACCATGCTGGGACTCCTTTCTTCGTTTTAAATACTACTTTATTCCTAACATAACTGGCTTAACATTTATAATTTATTATTATAGATCACGAGCCTCCCCGAATGTGGACGGGCACCTGCCTACAAGGCCCTGTGATCTTTGCTCTGCAGGCAACCCTGGCCTCACTAGGCCCTGATCCAAGGTCCCCCACCCCTGAGGGACAGCCCGGCTCTCCCATCTAGCCGCTGGGCCTGCCCACCCGTCCTGCAGTCTCTGCTTGTCCACACAAAGCCCGCTGACAATGGGGCTGGCCCGCCGACTGCTCTGCGTTGGTGCTGGGGCCCGCCCGACACACAGAGGATGGCGAGGGCAGGACCCTCAGCTGATGCCTGTGGTGGCCCTAGCTGCCCCAGGGGGGCACATTTCCTGCCTGATACCCCCCGCCCCGCCCGTCGCCCCCAGCAGAAAGCAACCAGACTGGGTTTCCTGCTGTACTAATGTATTCCATCTTTCAAAAAGAAAGACATGATTTTAATATTACTTAACAATATGTTAAAAAAGTAGCCAGGCAGGCCTCCGTGTTAATACGGTCGCACACTCTAGAACAGACTGATGGTGTGAGTACTGGTGGATTTCTTGTTTTTAACATTCTCATTCTGCAAGGGGTCTTACACAAGCTGGCTACGAGTCAGGGAGAATCAAACACAAACAGCGCAACGTGTACACTCGGGAACAGTAGATCGCGGAGGACAAAGGCGGCCCGCCTGCCCAGCCCGCCTCGGTGGGTGGTAGGGCACACAGGAGCTGAGGGACAGCCAACACCCCAGAGGGGACAGATGACAGGACGGGGCGAGGTGCAGCGGTGACGGCGCCACGTGGATGATGCAAACTCGTCTCTGGCCATGGCCCAGGCCTCTGAGGCCACGGTGGGAGGAGCTGGCGGGAACCACTGTCCCGATCCGACAGCACAGAGCTACAATCGAAGTCTCACTCACAGACTACACGCACACGAGCTAACAACGCAGTCGAGCAGCAGGTTCTCGGTCTGGGGTCTCAGGCTGCAGCGCGCCCCGCTCAGCCCTGGGCGGCACCGAAGCTCTGGGGCCAGCGAGGGGCTGCCTCCCGCGTGTCCCTCTCCAGGCAGTCTTCCTTCAGTGGGCAGCAAAAGTGGCTTTTTTCAAGCTAAAGTTGGACCAGTTGATGGACAGTCTTTGTCGAGTCTGTCTAGCAGAGTCTAAGCAGAACCTGTGAAGACAGAAGGCCGGAGGGTCATGGAGGGAACCACGTGTACCCAGCTGGAATCCGAGGCCCTTGAGGAGGGAAGGGGCCATCTTGAGGATGCTGGCCAGGTGACCTTTGTGGTCTCTGTGCTCTGTGCTGTCACTTCCCACCTGTTCTGCAGGGAACGGCCAAGGTTCCAGTAGGAAAGCAGCTTGCTCCTGGTGGGAGAGGCGACACAGGCCTCTATCTCCCCAGCAGCTTCCTTAGGGAAGCGCTCATCGGCGTATCTGAGGGCATTTGCTGCCGGCCACCACCCTCCTTTCTGAACACGCTGTAGACCGCATGCGAAGGGCTGGGGCCACTGCTCCTCCCCCTCTGGGGCGCCCAGGGAGACTCCCAGAGACTCTGGGGTCCCGCTAGGCAGTAGAGGCCTACCAGGGAGCAGAAGGGAAGGACTGGAGGGTGTGCAAGGCCAGAGGTCACCACACAGGAGGCCAGGTCGGCCTGTAGCACGCCCAGCAACAGACCTCCTGGGGCCGTAACTCTGGCCCTGGATGGGAGGCAGCCGGTTGGGCTCACACGTGCCCAGCAGGTCCTGGTCTGTGGCCTGAGCTGCCAGCTGGCTGGGCTCAGCAGCCCTGCCTCTTAGGAGGGAGGCACACCACAACCCTCATGACTCATGGGCAAGGCAGTGTCACGGAAGCAAGAGAGAGCCCAGCTCCCCGGCCAGAGGGGCCATGGGGATGGCTTGCTGATGAGCTGAGGCAGAGGACGAGGCTGCAGCCACACGTGTTCCACAAGGTACCAGAGTGCGTCCTGCAGGACTGTAGGCCCACGGTCCACTGCAGGCCTGCACCTGGCCAGGGGAGCACAGAAGCAGCCGGACAACAGGCAGGACAGCTGAGCTCCAGTGAAGCTTCATTTATAGACAGTAAGACCCAAAGTTCCATAATTTCCATGCATCACAAAATGTCTTCCCTCCAACAACTTTAATGTGAAAATCCGCATAGCTCATGAGTTGCACACAAGCAGAGAGGGGGTTGGGGCCGGCCCACAGCCTGTCTTACTGTGAGTTCACAGTGAGCGCAATTTGAAATGAGGACTGAGGATGAGCAGGGTCACAGTCCTCTGCCCTCCACCCTCTTCTGGGGGACATGTCCCCTGCGCACAGAGCCCCTCCGACCTCTGCGGCAGCTGCTGGCCTCCAGACCCACTGTCGGAGCTCTGGATCACGAGCACTGAGCGCGGAGGAGCCTTGGAAAGCTCCGTGCTCCGCCTCCTCTCAGGCGACAACAGCTAATTTTATATTAAAGATTTTCTTTGTTTAAAACTCTGGCATAATTTCTTTCCTTTTTTTTTTTCCCTCAGTACTGGGTATTGAACCCATGGGCATTCTACCTCTGAGCTACATCCCCTGCACTTCTTAAAATTTTGAAACGGGTCTCACTATGTTGATGAGTGATCCTCCCATCTCAGCCTCCCAAGTACTGGGATTACAGGTGTGTGCCACCATGCCTGGCCAAACCTTGGTGTAATTCCTAAAGTTCTCAGCATTCAGCTTGTTGCTGCCCACCCAGGTGGTGGGAAGGCCGACCTCTGCCAGGGAAGGGTTGCCCTCTCTGCTAGAATCCAAACTCCTTTTCTTTGGCCACAGCTGGTCGAGCCTTGAGGATGTGACAAAACCTCACAAATGTCCTGGAAACGTCTTTCTCTTATGCGTGCTTCCACATCCTTTCCACATAGGAACTGCTGCATACAAGTCTCTTTGCCTTCTCTTTAGTAAACTACTTCATCAAGTTAGGTGCTTCTTACTGTTCAATACTGCAGCTCTGCCGCTAGTCTATTATTCTTTTTTTTATTAATTACAAATGGGTGCTAAAATTTTGTCAAATGCTTCTTCCAAATCTATTCAAATGATCAAATGGCCAGCCTTTCCTCCTTTCATTCTCGTACTGAGAATTGATCCCAGGGGTATTCTACCATTAAACTACACCTCCACTAAGTTGCACAGGCTGGCCTTGAATTTGTGATCCTGTCTCAGTCTCCCCAGTAGCTGGGATTTCAGGTGTGTGCCACCACTCCCAGAAAAACGGCTCTTTTTGAATATATTAATGTAGCAAGAAACCCTAATTTTTTTAATGGTTTGGTTTATGGAGGGTACTGGACCCAGAGGGATTACAAGCATGCGCCACTGCACCTGGTTATTTTTTGTTTTGAAACAGGGTCTCGATAGGTTGCTGAGAGTCTTGCTATGTTGCTGAGGCTGTCTTCAAACCTGTGATCCTCCTATCTCAGCATCCCAAGTATTGGGATTATAGGCGTGTGCCACCATGACACCTGGCTAAAATGCTACTTTCAAAGTCACAAGAGTGAGGATCGCCTGGAAGGCTTTCGTGGCCTCAGGTGTGCCTCCGTCCCAGGGTGCCCTCTTGCAGCAGGTCTGGGGAAGGGCTCAGGTTCCAATGTGATGCTGCTAGTCAGGGCCACAAGAACCATGGCCGTCAGCTGCTCTCTGAACAAACGGGGGAGGGGAGAAGTGAGCAAGTATTCAAGAATGAGCAAGAAGACTGTGTGCAGGAGCTGGGTACGTGGTGGACATGGTGTTGGGCCCACGGTGCTGGCTCGCTTGTGGAATTCACCCAGGACAACTGAAGGGCCCCAGGAGGGTGACAGGAAGAGGGAAAACTAGGAGCGTGCAGCCACTGGGCTGTCACTGTTTCCAACATGCAGGCCTCACACTTACCGTTTGAAATACTCCACTTCCCTCTCTGTCTCATCCATGTCCACACTGTCCAGGTCAATATCTTTAGGAAGAAAGACATCATCTGCAAGACGGAAGAACAGGCATGTCACGTCATAACAGCAGCCATCCCACCAGGACAGAACTCTGTGTGTGTGTGTGTGTGTGTGTGTAAGTAACCGGGGATTGAACCCAGTGGTATTCTACCTCTGAGATACATCCCCAGCCCTTTTTATTTTTTGTTTTGAAACAATGGTCTTGCTAGGTTCCTGAGAGTCTTGCTACATCGCTGAGGCTGGCCTCGAACCTGTGGCCCTCCTGTCTCAGCCAAGTACTAGGATTATAGGCATGGACCATCACATCTGGCTGGGTTTATTTATTTATTTATTTATTATTATTATTATTTGCAGTACTGGGGATGGAACCTGGGGGCATTCTACCTCCGAGCTACACCCCCAGCCGTACTTTTTTTCTATCCTTTATTTTTTATTTTTTTGGTGGTGCTGGGGATTGAACTCAGGGGCGTTCTACCTCCGAGCTATACCCCCAGCCCTATTTTTTTTTTTATTCTTTATTTTGAAACCGAGTCTCACTAAGTTGCGGAATGCCTCACTAGATAGCTGAGGCTGGCTGCGAACCCGGATCCTCTGGTCTCAGCCTCCCGAATGCTGGGATTACAAGTGTGCGCCACCACGCCCGGCTTATCCTTTATTTTGAAACAGGGTCTCACTAAGTTGCGGAGTGCCTCACTAAGCAGCTGAGGCTGGCCGCGAACCCAGATCCTCCGGTCTCAGCCTCCCAAATGCTGGGATTACAAGCGTGCACCACCACGCCTGGCTCTGGCTTTATTTAATTTAAGCACCTTCACAAATTGTAAAGAATTTCCCTAAAATGAGCAGAAGGCCAAAGGAGGGCAGATCTCTGGTATGCTTGGAAAGCCCAGGTCCATTACGTGTTTGCTGAACAAAGCAACTGCTGCTCCAGGTCCGTCAGTAGAGACTAGTCTGCTGGAACCCAGACTCCCCAGGTGGCTGGTCATTCAAAGATGGCCAGTCCCTCAGGGCACCCTTTAGGAGATCTCCAGAACCAGTGCTACCTGCAAGCCCTGGGGCAGTCCGGAGTCTGCTGAAGGGAGGGTATAGCTGTCAGCAGAAGCTGCCTAGGGCCTGGGGCAAGGAAAGCACTGTCCCTCGCCCGTGTCCATGATGGGAGGAGGAGGACCCAGACATCAAACACCTGCCTGGGAAGGTGCTCTCCCGGGGATCTCACACACAGTTCATCCACGCTTCTCAGGCCATTCCGAACAAAAAGCAGGGCTACCTTTCACTCTGCAGCTAAATAACCCCCGGAAAATAGGCAGCAGAGCAGGCAGATGCAGGATTCCTCACACCTTTCCGGATTCTCGCCAAGTTAGAGAATTTCAGCTTCTCTTGCCTGCTGGCCCACGAGTCTCAACGGAGGGCCAGGGAGTGCAGCCTGGGCGGTGTGCACTCGGCACCTGGCCCCACAGAGGGCAGAGAGCAGCACGCTGTGCTGCAAGCGTGTCTTTCCTGTCTCGCCTGCTCCACAGCAGCAGCCACGGCGGGGGCCTCTCGTGGATCAGCTTGCAGAATGGCACGAAGGCTTTGAGAATGTTTATGACCGCGGCTCCTCACACTGCCAACTCCTCCACGGCCGCCCCGCTGCCACCAGAGCTCCTGACCATCGCCCTCCTGCTCTGTCCCTGCCCATACCTTCGACCACGTCCCCGTGGGTTTCCATAGCTACAAACAGCAAACTGCACCCTCCCCTGGACCTCCTTCCCATGCGCCACATCCACCAAGCTACCTCCCCGCCTGTATGCCTACCTTTCAGGCTTCTGGCCCCGACAGGGGCTAAACTGCAGCCACAGAGAGTCTGCTGCAAGCCTGTTCCTTTCCCGTGGGCCCAGGCTGTCGAGACGTGACCGAGGAACGATTTTCCCGCACTGATTCCTCTCCCGAGCACCCTGCTCTCCTCCACTTGGCTGCCTGTTTGGGTGCTGGCCTGAACCCTGGCACCCATACCTCCCCCACCCAGCCGTAGCCCTGCCTGATCTAGCCGCCACAAGTAATCCCCACAAAACGGTCCCAGCAACTTGGGAGGCTGAGGCAGGAGGACTGCATGCTTGAGGCCAGCCTGGACAACTCAGAGAAATCCTGTCTCAAAATAAAAAATAAAAAGGGCTGAGGTGTAGCTCAGTGGTAGAGCATCCCTGAGGTTCAATACCTAGTACTGCAAAAACTAACAAAGGATCCCACGTAGTGGCCCAGTTCCTGCAGCCTAAGCACTCTTCCCCAGCCACTCAGATAAATACCCCGAGTTGGCCAGCACCTCTGCCTGGGCTGCTACTCACATGTGTGGCACACAGCGCACTCTCCTGCCTGCCCTAGCCTCCCAGGCCAGCCCTGGGCCCTCTTCTCTCCTCCTTGGGCCCACCCAGGCTGTCCTTTCATGCCAGGTTTTTTCTTTACAAAGAGGATGAGGCTGGGGTGGTGATGGTATTAAGCTAAATTATACAACAGATTACTTTTAGCCTAAAAAGGCCTGGAAAAGATCAGATGTTCAATATTTATTTATTTTTTGTGGTCCCTGGGGATTGAACCCAGGGGCATTCTACCCCTGAGCTACACCCCCAGCCCTATACTTGCTGAGGCTGTCCTTAAACCTGAGGTCCTCCTGTCTCAGCCTCCCAAGTACTAGGATTAAGGCATATGCCACCATGTCCAGCTCAATATTCAATATTTAATTAAAAAACCACTTATTTTAAGAATATCAAATAAGGAGTTTATGAGCAGCACCTTTGGTTGTGGCGACTCCAGCATGCCACTTATCTGTTCTAGTCCTCTCTGTACCTGCGCTGACATCCCTGGTTAGCTCAGCTCACGTCACAAGGGCCACACAGCGATCTGAGGTATAGTCACTGTGTCCCTGGGGACTGGGAGGGCTAGGACCTAAGGCTGGGCATGCCCTACCACACTCTGGAGGAAGAGCAGCCTCTGGAAATCTAGATACAGGAAGAAGGGAAAAAATAAGCCAGTGTGGTGGCACACATCTGTAGCCCCAGTACTTAGGAGGCTGAGTCAAGAGGATCAAGTTCCAGGCCAGCATGGGCAACTCAGTAAGACCCTGTCTCAAAATAAAATAAAAAGGGTGGGGATATAGCTCAGTGGAAGAGCACTCCTGGGTTCAATCCCCAGTACTGCCAAAAAAAAAAAAAAAAAAAAAAAAAGAGATGCGGCCAATGGCCCGGCTGCAGGATGCAGGAGCTTTGCACACAGAGGTACTCCACACCACAGACATGGTCTTTACATTCAAGGAGCAGCAAAAAACGGGCAACAGGGTTCCGGCCACTGACCCAGGAAGAAGGGGGGCGGGAAGCAGCATTTACAGACAGATGTGCAGTGAGGCTCAACAGCCGCTCCACAGACGGGTGAGAAGCAATCCCCAGTCTACAATCATGGTGGAGGAAAACAAGAAAACAATTTTAACCAGAACCAGCATTGAGAAGACAGCTTTTATAACAACAGCACTACTACAGTAAAGAGCAAGTGTGGCTCAAGAATTTTAACCCCTCAGAGCCCGGGTCTCTTATGGACACAGGGAATGCTGTAGTCCTGCTGGAGACAGAGTGCCTGAGGATGAGCTTCCCTCGCCCCGAAGACGGGAACATGGGGCACAAGGCCTGGCTCGAGCAGTGCCACGTTCACACCGCCAGACACTACGCTCTGACAAAGCAGAAACAACGGAACTGTGGCAGGGAAGCCACAGGGAGAGCAAAGAAGGAAGAATGCAAGGAGCGGCTGGCCGCTGGAGGCCAAGACACCCGCAAGGCAGGCCGGGAGAGGGCGGCAGGGACCCAGGGCCAGGGGCACGCAGGAGCGAGTACAGAGAAATCTGCCATGTTTTGCATGTGGTGTGTCCCCCAAAACCCACGCCGAGGCTTCCTCCTCTCTCTGGCAGTGATGGAAGGCACGTGGTGCGTCCCCCCAAAACCCACGCCGAGGCTTCCTCCTCTCTGGCAGTGATGGAAGGCACGTGGAGCGTGGGCTTGCTGCGAGTGGGGCCAGCTCTTGCTCTCAAGGGACTGGCTACTCACAAGGGCTCCGGCTGTAATAAAGCCGTCGCTCCTGCTCCTCTCCTTAGACCTGCTGCCTGCCCTCTGCTTGCAGGCGCACGTGGAGCGCCACAGGTCCTCACCAGATACGGCCGCCAGATCGCAGACCCCGCCTCTACAACTGTGAGCCCACAGACATCTCTCTCTCTTTCTGAAATGTGAACTGACGCAGGGGCATTCTGCCTCCAAGATCCCAACACTTATTATTTATTTATTCTGAAACAGGGTCTCACTAAATTGCTGAAGCTGGCTTCAAACCCATGATCCTCCTGTCTCTTGATAAAGGACCCACCCTCAGGTGTTGTGTTAAAACTTAGATGTGGACTAAGACAAATGCATTAGTACAAGATCACAAATTTTCCTAATAACCAAATGTTCAAAAATAAAAGTACAAAGAAAACACATAACATATAAAAACAAACAGCACATACAGATATAGAAAGTAATTATAAGGTAAAAACAGGGCTGAGACCAACCATATAGTTATGTTGATAAATGTGACTGGCTTTAACTTACCAAAAAAAAAAAAAAAAAAAAAAGTTTTCAGTTTGGCCCACAATGCCACTCAAAACTGTGATGAGAAACTGAGGGGCTGAGAGTGGACAGAACAAAGGACGAGGACAGAGCCACCTGGCCAAGCACATGGGAACAAAAGGAGTGGGGAAGCAACTGCAGCCTTCAACAGAACTCAGGCCCAACGCACGGACCACCACTCAGAGGGCCCCTCTGAAAACCAAGCCACAGCTCAGTGAGAGCACGTGACAGTCAGGAGCGTAACAGGCGGGGAGTCGTAAGTAACAGAAGACAGGTCGAAAGGCCTGTGGGGCCTGACCTACATAATTAGTCAATCCGTCACGGGGTGTACTGACCTTTACGCTAGGAGGGGGGAAACGTACTTTCCTCTCAGGTCCACGTGCCAGCCGCGAAAGCTGACACGCCAGGAGCCACCATGTGTGTCCTAGGTGTCCCTGCCCAGCTCCACACTGCTGCCAGCAGTGGCACTTTAGAAGGTGGGCTGGTGGGAGGAAGTGATATGGGGACCCCAACCCCGTCCAGCTTTCTTTGCCTCCAGGCTTTCTCCACAGTATGATCCCACCATGATGGGCTGCCTTGCCACAGGCCCCAAAGCAATGGAGCTGGCCCGCTGAGGTTCCCTGAAACCTCTACAACTGCAAGCCCAAATACACATTTTATTTTTTTAAGTTGATAATCTCAGGTACACTTTGTTATAATAACGGAAGGCTAACATACTAGGTCACAAAGAAAATGTCAGTAAATTTTACGAAGCAGAAATACTATGAACAACATACTGATCGCACTGCAAAAAACCTAGAAATTACCAACAAAAAGGCTATCCCTTTAGCTGGGCATGGTGGCACAAGCCTATAATCCTAGTACTTGTGAGGCTGAGACGTCGGAGGTTCACAGGTTTAAGTTAGTGAGACACTATTTCAAAATAAAAAATCAAGTCAAATGTGGTACACATGCTTGTAATCCCAATACCTGGGAGGCGGAGACAGGAGGATTGCAGGTTCGCAGCCAGTCTCAGCTACTAAGTGAGACCCTGTTTCAAAATAAAAAATACGGCTGAGGGTGTAGCTTGGAGGTAGAATAATGCCCCTGGGATCCACCCTCAGTTCCACAGAAAACAAAACAAAACAAAAAGAAACAAAACAAAGGAAATAAAAAAAGGGCTGGGGGTGTAGCTTGGAAGTAGAAAGCCCTGGACTCAATCCTAGTACAATACACACACACACACACACAGATAAAAGCAGAACTTAATGAGGTAGAGGAAAAAAGTAAATCTAATTAATAAAGAGTATGATATTTAAAAATCCTAACAAGCCAGGTATGGTGGCTCATACTTTTAATCCTAGTACCTAGGGCCAGCCTCAGCAACCTAGGGAGACCCTGTTTCAAAAACAAAAAATAAAAAGGTCTGGGGGTATATCTTCTCAGAGGTAGAATGCTTCTGGGTTCAATTCCCAGTACCACAAAACAACAAAACAGAAACAACAACAAAAACCAATAAATGAGGCAAGTCTCTAGTGTAAGCCTAGCAGGAAGAAAGCAGAAATACACAAAACAAGATGTGACAAGGAGAAAATGACCACTGAAAAGAAATTTAAAATGAATATGAGTCTACATTGTAGACATCTAAGCAAATAAATTTGAAAATTCAGTTGAAAATGAAAACTTACTATGGAAAGATAGTGTTCCAAAATCAACCTCATTATGCATAGAAATAAGAGCCACTTTCTATAAAGAATGCTATCTACCAAGGAACTACCTCACAAAAAAGCACCAGGCCCAAGTGGTTGTACAGGATATTCCTGTCAAACTGCTAAATCTTGGTCCCAATGTAGCATGATTTGTTTCAGAATTTTATTTTTTTGCACTAGTGGAGATTGAACCCAGGAGTATTCTACCTCCAAGCTATAACCCCAGCCCTATTTTTTATTCTTTATTTTTATTTTATATATAATTTTTTGCAGTACTGGGGATTGAACCCAAGGGCAGTCCACCTCTGAGCTATATCCCCAGCCCTATTTTTTAGTCTTTATTTTGAAACAGGGAGGGCCTCACTAAGTAGCTGAGGCCCTCCACAACTTAGTGAGACCCTGTTTCAAAATAAAGAATGCAGCCAGGTGGGGCATGCTTGTAATCCCAGCATTTGAGAGGCTGAGATCGGAGGATCAGGGTTTGCTGCCAGCCTCAAATACCTAGTGAGGCATTCCACAACTTAGTGAGACCTTGTTTCAAAATAAAGAATAAAAAAAATAGGTCTGGGGGGTGTAGCTCAGAGGTAGGATGCCCCTGAGTTCAATCCCTAGTACTGCAAGCAAAAAGAAAAAAGAATACAAAATAGGACTGAGGGTGTGGCTCAGAGGTAGAATGCCCCTGGGTTCAATCCCCAGTACCATAAAACAAAACAAAAAAATCCAAAAAGCTTCCTAAGTCTTTTTGTGAAGTATAATATTGATACCCAATGTAATATAGACATTAAAAAATTTTTAAAAAGTTAGAGGCCTATATCTCTCACAAAATAAAACAGCAAACAGAACTCCAAAGAATGTAATTTACCACAAATGGGCTTTATTCCAGGAATCCAAACCTGGTTCAACGTTAGAAAATTTAGTAATATAATACACCACATAAACATGCCTAGGAAGAAAAATCACGATTATGGCCACATGCTAGAAAACCTTTTATAAAATTCAACACCCATTCCTCACAAACACACAAATTGCTCACATGACCTGATATATAAAACCTCAGCCTGAAGCCTGCATCTTACCTAATGTGGAAACACCAGACATTTTCTTGGATCAGGAAGAATGCAGTTAACCAAGGGAAAATAAGCATAGGCAGATGGATTGGGAAAGCAGAAGCAAAGCTTCCTCTGTTTACAGGGACACGATCCCTGAAGTCGCTAGAGAAACAACGAGACTCAAACAGCAAAACAATTCAGTAGAGGATATAAAGTTAATGAAACAAAATCAATAGCTGTCATCTACACAAACAACCAGTTAGACAGCACTATCCAAAAGAAATATAATCTTAGTCACATATAAGATTTTTTAGCAGCCACATTTAAGAAACTAAACAGAAGTAGGTGAACTTAATCTTAGTAATTATTTGATAAAATATGCCAAAATATTTCAACATGTAATCAATATGAAGATTATACTGAAGCTACTCCCTCCCTCCTTCCTTCCTTCCCTTCCTTCCTTTTTTTTTTGCGGTACTAGGGATTAAACCTAGGGAGGGGTATTCTACCCCTGAGCTACACCCCAGCCCTATATTTATTCTTTATTTTTGAAACAGGGTCTCACTAAGTTGCAGAGGGCCTCACTACATAGGTAAGGCTGGCTGAGTACCCGGATCCTCCAGTCTCAGCTTCCCAAATAAAGTACTGGGATTACAAGCATGTGCTACCACGTCTGGCTAGCTACTTCCTTTTAAGAGCCCCTCCCCTGTGTAGGAGATATTCTATTTCCTACCTTTCCTTGGTTTACAAATAAACTTTTGTATTTCTATACCCCCAAAAACATATTGAGATACTTCATTTTTTTAAATACTAGGTTTTCAAAATCTAGTATGTATCTTACACTTTTTTTTTCTTTTTTGGGACTGAGGGCTGAACCCAGGAGCATTCTACCTCTGAGCTACACCCCCAGCCCTATTTTTTATTCTTTATTTTGAAACAGGATCTCACTAAGTTGTGGAGAGCCTCACTAAGTAGCTAGGCTGGCCACGAACCCGGACCCTCCTGTCTCAGCCTCCCTAGTACTGAGATTACAAGCGTGCACCACCACACCCGGCTGTATCTTACACTTCTTTTTTTTTTTTTTTTTTTTTTGCGGTACTGGGGATTGAACTCAGGGGCATTCTACCTCCGAGCTACACCCCCAGCCCTATTTTTTATTCTTTATTTTGAAACCGAGTCTCACTAAGTTTCGGAAGGCCTCACTAAGCAGCTGAGGCTGGCCGCGATCCCGGATCCTCCAATCTCAGCCTCCCAAATGCTGGGATTACAAGCATGCGCCACCACGCCCGGCTGTATCTTACACTTCTAATACCCCTCAATTTGGACAAGCCGTACTTCAAGTGCTCAACTGTGAGATGTGACCAGTGGCTACGACACTGGACAGCACAGAGTTAGAAGACAAGATGGGAGAGAATACTCCATTTAAACTTAAAACAAGCCAGTGTCGTGGGGCATGCCTGTAATCCCAGTACTTAGGAGGCTAAAACAGGAGGATTGCAGGTTCGAGGATAGCCTCAGCAAGTAATGAGACTCTCATCAACTACCCTGTTTCAAAATAAAAATAAAATAGGGCTGGGGGTGTAGCTAGGAGGCAGAATGACCCTGGATATTCTCATTTTCTCTCTCTCTCTCTCTCTCTCTCTCTCTCTCTCTCTCTCTCACACACACACACACACACACACACACACACACAAATAAAATACAAAGCTGATAAACATGAATAAAGTTAGTAAGAAATGTGAAAAGCCTATGTTAGAGAAAATTAAAAACATGCCTGAAGGACCCCAAAGTAGATCTGAACAAACAGCAAGCTATCCCTTGTTCTTGGAAAGAATGATCAGAATCATAAAGACGTCAATCCTAAGTTACTTTACAAACTCAACGATATCCTACTGAAAACACCAACATGCTTTTTCTGAGCACTCTTGCAATAAAGTTGATATGGAAACACAAACATGCAGAATAGCAGGAAACTGGGTGTGGTGGTGCACACCTGTAATCCCAGTACGTGGGAGGCTGAGATAGGAAGATTCTCAAAATAAAAATTAAAAAATAAGCCGGGCGTGGTGGCGCACGCTTGTAATCCCAGCATTTGGGAGGCTGAGACCGGAGGATCCGGGTTCGAGGCCAGCCTCAGCTACCTAGTGAGGCACTCTGCAACTTAGTGAGACTCGGTTTCAAATAAAGAATACAAAATAGGGCTGGGGGTGTAACTCGGAGGTAGAACGCCCCCGAGTTCAATCCCCAGTACCGCAAAAAAAAAAAAAAAAAAAAAAAAAATTAAAAAATAGGGCTGGAAGTGTAGCTCAGATGTAGAATGCCCCTGGGCTAGTTCTCCAGCAGAAAAAAACAACCAGTAGAAAAATACTGGGGGGAGAAGCCAGGTGTGGTGGTGCACGCATGTAATCCCAGCATGTGGGAGGCTGAGACCGGAGGATTCGGGTTCAAGGCCAGCCTCAGCTACCTAATGAGGCTCTCTGCAACTTAGTGAGATCCTGTTTCAAAAATAAAGAATAAAAAATAGGGCTGGGGATGTAGCTCGGAGGTAGAATGCCCGAGCTCAATCCTCAGTATCGAAAAAAAAAAATACTGGAAGGAGAAAAAAGGCACGAGGAGAAAAGAGCCCCACGTGACACTAAAAGTAACTCATTATGCAATAATAGCATGGGAGGCCAGGCGTGGTGGCACACGATTGTAATTGGGAGGCTGAGATAGGAGGATCTGGGTTGGTTGCCAGCCTCAGCTACTTAGTGAGACTGTATTTCAAAATAAAGAATAAAAAATAGGACTGGGAGTGTAGTTCAGAGGTAGAATGCCCCTGGGTTCAATCCCCAGTACCAAAAAAACCAACCAACCAACCAACCAAACAAAAAAACCCAAAAAACAAAGCAAAACAAAGAACGCCGGGCGTAGTGGTGCATGCTTGTAATCCCAGCATTTGGGAGGCTGAGATCAGAGGATCTGGGTTCTCGGCCAGTCTCAGCTGCTTAGTGAGGCCCTCCGCAACTTAGTGAGACCCTGTTTCAAAATAAAGAATAAAAAATAGGGCTGGGGGTATAGCTCAGGGGTAGAATGCCTCTGAGTTGAATCCCCAGCACCACACACACACACACACACACACACACACACACACACACACACACAAAGCATGGGAGTAATAGGAAAAGGAGAGAAAGTCTTGAAACAGACCCAAGTGCACAAAGGAATTTAATGCAGGACAAAGGCAGCCATCAGCCATGGGCATTGCAACCTTTTGTTGAATCCATGGGTGGTCTACCTCTGAGATCCATCCCCAGCCCTATTTTTTATCTTTATTTTAAAACAGGGTCTTGCTGGGTTGATGAGAGCCTTACTATTTGCTGAGGCTACCTCAAACCTGAGATCTTTGTGTCTTAGCCTCCTAAGTACTGGGATTACAAGTGTGTACCACCACGCCCAGCTTTTGTATGTGTGTGTGGGGGGGGGTACGGGGGATGGAACCCAGGGGCATTCTACCTCCAAGCTACATCCCCAGTCCTATTTTATTCTTTTATTTTGAAACAGGGTCTCACTATGTTACAGAGGGCATCACTGAGTTGCTGAGGCTGGCCACAAACCTGCAATCCTCTTGTTTTAGCCTCCTAAGTACTGGGATTACAGATTACAGGTATGTGCCACCACACCCAGCTTCTTCTTTTTTTTTGAAACAGGGTCTCACTAAGTTGCTGAGGCTGGCTGAAACCTACGATTCTCTTGTCTCAGCTTCCCAAGTACTGGGATAACAGGTGTGCACCACCATGCCTGATGCCTGTGAACTTCTTAATAATTGATGCTGAGACAACCGATTAATCATTTGGAAAAAAGATAAAATTGGGTCCATTCCTCACACCATACACAAGAATAAATTCTCAAGGTATCAGGGATCTAAAATGGTGGTAGGGGAAGGAAGAAATCATTCCAGAAGCAAACACGGCACATTCCTCCTTAACTCTAGTGTTAGGGTACAGCTTTCTATCAATTATTCAAACTCCAAAGGTAGTAAAAGATCAGTAAACTGATACATAAAAGTAAAACAGAAGCTGGGTGTGGTGGCGCACGCTTGTAATCTCAGTACTTGGGAGGCTGAGACAGGAGGATCCAGGTTGGCGGCCAGCCTCAGCTACTTAGTGAGGCCCTCCACAATTTAGTGAGACCCTGTTTCAAAATAAAGAATAAAAAATGGAGCTGGGGGTGTAGCTCAGAGGTAGAATGCCCCTGGGTTCAATCCCCAGTACTGGAAAATATATATATATAACAAAATTTCCATATGGATGAAAAATATCTTTAAAAATGTCAGAGATGACTTAGGAACCAGGGGAAAATGTTTTTTAGCAGATTACACAGGTTAAAAAGCCAGTATCCCAGCTAGGCGTGGTAGTCACACCTGTAATTTCAGTACTTGGGAGGCTGTGACACTTGGAGTTCACAGGTTCAGGCTGGTCTGGGCAATTTAGAAAGACCTTATCTCAAAATAAAAAGTAAGCCGGGCGTGGTGGCGCAGGCATGTAATCCCAGCATTTGGGAGGCTGAGACCAGAGGATACAGATTCATGGACAGCCTCAGCTACCTAGTGAGGCCCTCTGCGACTTAGTGAGACCCTGTTTCAAATTAAAGAATAAAAAATAGGGTTGGGGGTATAGCTTGGAGGTAGAATGCCCCTGAGCTGAATCCCCAGTACAACTAACTAACTAACTAACTAACTAAATTAATTAATTAAAAAAAAAAAAAGTAAAAAGGGCTGGAGGGTATAGCTCAGCTGTAGAACTCCCCTGGTTCAATCTCCAGTACCAAAACCAAGCAAACAAAAATCACCACCACCAACAACAAAATAGGCCAATATCTGTAATATACAAAGAATTCTTAAAAACAGAATAAACAAGCTGAGTGCAATTTTAGTTACTCAAGAGGCTGAGAGGATCACAAGTAAGAGGCCACCTGGACACATTAGCAAGACCATTTCAAAATAAAATTTAAAAAGGACTGGAGATGGAGCTTAGTTGTAGAGTGCTTGCCTAATACACTTTAGGTTGTGGGTTTAGTTCCCAGTACCACCACCACCACCTGGACCACCACCACCACCTCCACCACCTCCACCCCCGCCCACCCCCCAAAAAGCCTGACAAACCCATACTCAAGACACTGCCGGTGGCTAGCACAACTACCCAGGCACTTACCCTTTGACCCAGGACTTGCCCTACTGAGAAGTTACTCTGAAGATGTACTTCCAAACAACTTGAAAACAGACATAGCAGTATTCACTGCAGCACTGTGTGACCACAAAGCTAACTAACTGCTGCCACGGAAGAATAGTGGCAGCACGCCAAGTTCACGGCCAGCCTCAGCTACCTAGTGAGGCCCTCTGCAACTTAGTGAGACTCTGTCTCAAAATAAAGAATAAAAAATAGGGTTGGGGATGTAGCTCGGAGGTAGAATGCCCGTGGGTTCAATCCCCAGTACCGCAAAACAAAACAAAACAAAAACCCTCCTGACAAGCCAAGGAGAGGAATCAGCTTGACTGTGAAGAAACTGGGCAGAAGCATGTGTCCAGGACCCCAGCTAGCGTCCCCGGCGATGGTGTCAGCGGCATCAGTCAGCCCTCCCACCAGCTCCAGAGCTCCAGCCCACCACAGATCAAAGGCACTCAGGAGAAAATTATAGAGTTTTTTTGTTTTTGTTTTTTGGTGCTGGGGGTTGAACTCAGGGGAATTCTACCTCCATGCTACACCTCCAGCCCTGTTTTATTTTATTTATTTATTTATTTTTTGTGGTACTGGGGACTGAACTCAGGGGCATTCTACCTCCGAGCTATACCCCCAGCCCTATTTTTTATTCTTTATTTTGAAACAGGGTCTCACTAAGTTGCGGAGTGCCTCACTAGGTAGCTGAGGCTGGCCGCGAACCCGGATCCTCCAGTCTCAACCTCCCAAGTACTGGGATTACAAGCATGTGCCACTATGCCCAGCTTTATAGCTTCTTGGTAAGTCTAAAATTATTTCAAAATAACAAAATATAACCACCACGACTATGTGTCCCACACAGTGGCTGGAGAAGTCATTAAAAGCCCAGAGCCAGGGACAGATGAGCAGCGTCCCACCTGCAGGGGGTGGCTGCTACAGAAGCGCCATATCTCACACAGAAAACAGCCACAGGCCAGAAACACTTCCCCTCTGTTCTGTATTTACCAATTGAACTGCTGGCTCTGTCTCCTTTCTTCTTCTTATT
Source organism: Graphiurus murinus (assembly GCA_004027655.1). NCBI lineage: Eukaryota > Metazoa > Chordata > Mammalia > Rodentia > Gliridae > Graphiurus > Graphiurus murinus. The sequence continues at coordinate 70,565 of PVLC010004107.1, forward strand.
TTTCTTGTTCTTGCCCTTTGGCTGAGGAGAATCTGCCAGGATGAGCCTGCCGTTCTGCTGGTGCTGGCTGGGAGAGGGGGGCTCGGGAGGGACTGGGTGTGACTTTTCCTCCTTGACGTGGTTTAGCTGCTTTTTATTATTGTTATTACTGTTGACTTTTCTTTCCTCTCTCTTCGGCTCTGTGAGGGGAGTGAGGTCAGTCACTTTAGCCTTGGACTCAGTCTGTGCACGGGGCTTGGGCTGCCCCTCCATGGCTTTAGGGGGCTCCGAGGGCTTCCTCGCTGGCTCGCTGCTGGCCTTACTGGCCTGCTTTAGCTTCTGTTTGCTATTTCCCTCTTTATGGTGATGCATCATGTCAAAGAAAAAAGCCAGAGGCTCGTGCTGCTTCCCATTGACCTCCTTGGGGAGGAGAAGCTTGGAGTCCCTGGGGTCCAGGGGGTCCAGGGCGTCCCCGTCAGCTCCCAGTCCCGGCCTGGGCTCTGAGTGGTTCACAGGTCTGCAAGGGGAGTGAGATGAGGTTTCTGGTTCTTCAGTTTGCTCTACCGAGCCATTGTGGATATTTTCAGAGTTAGGGACAGACTCTGTTGCTGCCTGGAAATTTCTAGCAAGCATGTCCAACTTGGGCCAATCTTTACTTGGCCTCTCCTTCTTCTTCTTTTTTATAGCTCTTAGCTTCTGAAGCTCCTGAAGCCTCTGGAATTCCTCCTTGAAACGCTGCTCCTCCTCCTCCTCCTCCTCCTCCTCTTCTTCCTCCTCCTCCTCCTGCCGCCTCTGTTCCTCCTGGAGGTGCAAGTGCTCCCGCGCCCTGGCCTCGGCCTCCAAGCGCGCCTTCTCCTCCAGCTGCCAACGTGAAGAGAAGATGGCTTAAGACCAGAGTAAGAACTCTAAAATTGAGAAATCCAGAAAACTAACCTAATTTTTAAAAGGAAATCACATAATGGAACATAAACTTTGAAATGGGAAATGATAAGCCAAAAAAAAATAAAACACAGTGACAAGCCGGGCGTGGTGGCGCATGCTTGTAATCCAGCATCTGGGAGGCTGAGACCGGAGGATCCGGGTTGACGGTCAGCCCCAGCTACCTAGTAAGGCACTCCGCAACTTAGTGAGACCCTGTTTCAAAATAAAGAATAAAAAATAGGGTTGGGGGTGTAGCTCGGAGGTAGAATGCCGAGTTCAATCTCCAGTACCGCAAAAACAAACAAACAAACAAACAAAAAAACCAGTGACCTCCAACTATTTACCCTGAAGAATTGTTAGCTTTCATCTATCTACCACAAACATTTACTTTTATAGGGCTAACATAAAAGGTCTTATTGCCTTTGACAGAGTACTTGGTACTTGAACAAGGTCAAAGTAGCTGCTGCACCGCATGCAGTCAAGAGATCAGCTCTCCCTTGCCATGTGCGGTAAGAACAGTCCAGGTACCACAGACAGCTGTGTGGCAATGAAGGACCTCCCTGCTGTCCAGCTCACCTGTCCGGTAGGAGCCGATGCTGATGCACAACTTGCACCAACAGGACATGTGCGAAAGGTGTTCAAAAAACTAAAAACGCCTTCTTTCCACCTCAGCAAATAAACGAAAATTCCAATATATTTTCACTACTGTGACAGATCAAATGACTTTCAGAAATAACCAATGTCTCAGCTGGGTGTGGTGGTACACACCTGTAATCCCAGTACTTGGGATGCTGAGACAGGTCAGCCTCAGCAATTTAGCAAGATCTTGTTTCAAAATAAAAAATAAAAAAAGGGCTTGAAGTATAGCCCCTGTGTTCAATTCCAAGAGAGAGACAAATCTACTTGTCTTTTGAAAAACTCAAGTAAAAAATTATGGTTAAGCCAGGCATGGTAGCATGTGCCTGTTATTCCAGAACTTGGGAGGCTGAGACAGGACTGCAGATTTCAAGTCAGCCTCAGCAACTTAGTGTCACCCTGTTTCAATTAAAAAAAAAAAAAGTTTTCAACTGAACAATGACATCAATGACATGGTTTGCTTTGTTTGTTTTTTTGCAGTGCTAGGGATGGAGCCCAGGGCCCTCTACCACTGAGCCAGACCCTAGCCTCCAGCATGGTGTTGCACGACTATAATCTCAGAATTTGGAAGGCTGAGATGGGAGGATCACAGGTTCGAAGCCAGCCTCAGCAACTTAGTGAGACTGTTCCAAAACAAAATTAAAAAGGGCTGGCTGGGGGTGTAGCTCAGAGGTAGAATGCTCTGGGTTCAATACCTAGCATTAAAAAAATTTAAGTGTACAATTCAAGTAAAAATAAAACCCTTGTTCCACACAGTAAAAAGGAAGCCTTCCCTGGAGACAGTATCTGACAGGCAGCTGCTGCAGGGGCCTGTGAGGGGGTCACAGCGCAGTGTCTCACTTGAGAGGTGGGGCCCGCCTGAGGGTCCGCTGGCTGTGTCAACACCCAGGGGCAAGTGTGGGCTGGAGTCCTCTCAATGCTCAGACTCTGTGCTGGCTGACACGCTAGATGAGGTCCTTATCATGTCCCAGGCCAGTAACAAACAGATGAAGATGTCGGCAAATGCTTGAGTCTCCAGTAGAAGGTCTCAGGCCTATGGGACAGCTGCAGGACAGAGCGTCCAGGTGCACTACAGTCTCCATTTCAACAGCCAGCAAGCTGGCCACCTGAGGGCGGCCTTGGAGAGGGCTAGGTAGAGAGCAGGAGGGGCACACTGGGGAGCACAGCCTCTGCCATCGGCTTCAGGTTTAGCCAGGCTGACCTGACGCAGATCTGGATCCAGATCGCCTGTGAGGTCAGGGACAGGAGCCAGGGGCGCAGGGAACCCTTGAAAAGCACTGGAAGGAGTCCCAGAGGTCTCCTGTGGACCCCGATGGATGGGGACCCCACCTAGAGTCAGGGTGGACCCCTTCAGGACCGCGGTGGCTTTTCCACTTAGTGCGTCGTCACAGCTACGGCAGGCTGACAGCAGCGGCCCTCGCCCTCCAGCCCAGCCTCTGACCCACGGCGGGACTGTCTTCGCACATCTCTGATCACTCCGAAGACAGGGGCCTTGTCTCTGCCCAAAGCAACCAGGGTCAGAGCCCTGGGACTTGTGGCCTGCCCGCCAGAAGGCTCTTTGGAATTTCTCCAGTACAGGGGCTCTGTAGCGCTTCTAGAAGAATTTGGGGTGGGAGTAATCAAATAGATCTTTTCCCATCATTTCCATACTGGCATGCAGTAAGGAAGACAACTCTCATTGGCTAGTAGACAGCCTCTGATGCCCTGCTCAGCCGACGGGCCCCACACCAGCCGTCCCTGAGCAGGCGGGTGCCTGGCCAGGTGGGAACTGTCACTTCGCTCTCCCCCTTTATGTCAAGGCCATATCGTGGTCCTCATCTGGAATGGCTGGCAGGTCAAAATAAAGGAGCGTGGATGGAGCTGCGCAGGCTGGGGTCTAGAAGGTTCTCTGCCGTGTCTCACTGTTACCAGCGGCGCATCTTCACCCACAGTGGTCCTGCCCTACTGTCTACCTGCTGGGAAAGAGGTGCCCACAGGCAGCCTCGGGGTCTGCTACCATCACCGAGCCACCAGCCCAGCGCCTGAGGCCCGTGTGCGGTCTACTGCCAACCCTGGCTCGACGGGGGAAAACACACACAAAGGAAGATTCCCACCACTGTCCAGTTGAGGCCAGGCTACAAGCTCTCCAGTCCACAACCCTCCTGTGCTCCAGCACCCTGACAAGGAGTCGCCACTTGCCTTTCTCTGCTTGTGCCTCGCCCGCTTGGCCGCACGGGTGCTACTGACTGGCTTGGTCTCTGAGCTGTTTATGAACTGTAACAAATCCTCTACCCTTCGATGGTCAACAACACTTTCCCGCTCTGAGATCTGATCGATTTTTTTTGGTTGCTCTTCTTTCCTCTTGGTCAGCCGTAAACGAAGCTTCTCCCTCATTTCTGCATAATTTCTACTTGTTGGTGCAGCTGGAGGCTAAGACAAAGATGAACACAAGTAAATTAAGCTACAATTCTGTATGCAACAAATTTCAAAACATCTCTAAAAATAACCTGTTTTAGTACATGCTCATTTTGAAAAATAAGGAAATAAGATAAACAAATGGCAGAGAAAAGAAAAACCTATTACTAAGTAGCCTAAAAGCTTTATTTTGGCACCTACCCCTCAAATTTTATGTATTTGTGAAATCTGGCAAAACATGTACAAATGGATTTTCTTAAACTGAAAAGAAACAATTACACACACTGATTAACCTCTTTTTTTACTTAATCCAGTATGTTTACCCTTTCACATCAATAAACCTGTCTGTGGTACTTTCCCATCCCTTTGTAGGATTCCCTTTCAGTGCTGAAAAAGAAAAAAACATTGCCCTCAGGTCCTACTGCTAAATGTCTTACTATTAAAGTCATGTAGCTGAGTATAGTGGTGCACACCAATAATCCCAGCACTTAGAAGGCTGAGACAGGAGGACCGCAGGTTGTAGGCCTGCCTCAGCAACTTAGCAAGATCCTGTTTGAAATAAAAAATAAAATAGAGCTGGGGTAGAATGCCCCTGGTACTATCTGCATTTCCTAAATATACAGAATTTTTTTTTTTGGTACTAGAAATTGAACCCAGGGTAGAAAGCCTTAGCAACTTAGTGAAACTATTTCAAAACAATAAATAAAAAGGGCTGCAGGTGTAGCTTGGAGTAGAATGCCCCTGGGTTCAATCCCCAGTAGCAACCCCCCCCCCCCAAAAAAAACCCCGAAAATCGCAGCAGTGATGAAGTTTCTTTAGGATAAATACAGCCTGAAAGTAGAAATGCTGTTTCAGTCTGTATCTTAATTTTAACTATGCTATAGTTAAAGCTTTACACACAGCATGACCATACCCTAATTCTACCTAATGTACAAGTCTTGCAAAAAGGACTCGCAGGCTGCACAGCTCTTCTCACGAGGCGCTGACTGCGCTTACCCCGCCGTGTCCGAAGAATTCGCAGTAGCAGCAGTCACAGTACTTGCCCTCCTTCTGGTTGGTGGAGGTGGAGGTGCTGGAGCTGTGCTCAGAGCAGCTGTCCTCGTCTGCACTCTCATCCCCATCATCCTGCTGCGGGTCGTAGACGCCGTTCTCGCAGCGGTGCCCCTCACAGTCAGGGTCGCTGCAGAACCGCACACAGCTCGTCAGCAAGCAGCCCGGCCCGGAGGCACCAACTCAGCACTGCCCCTGCCACCATTCGCGGCTCTGCCACTTCAGAGAGGCAGTGTGGAGGGCATATGGCCAAGGGTCACTGTGAGCCACCCACAAGGAGCAAAGGCGGAATGGCTGCAGACCTGGGGGCTTGGGCAGGAGGCACGGCACGCACGCATGCCTGGGGTGCCGAGAATGCGCATGGAACCAGGCACACCTGGCCTCCCCAGTTCCTCCCTCCAGGACAAGCCTGCCTGCCCCTGCCACCCTCACTTCCCTACTGTGGGGGTGGTGACCTCAAACAGGTGATTCAAAGGTGAAAGCCATGTTGTTTTATAAAAAGCAAACCAGCCAGGCATGGTGGCGCATGCTTGTAATCCCAGTACTTGGGAGGCTGAGACCGGAGCATCCAGGTTCGCAGACAGCCTCAGCTACTTAGTGAGGCCCTCAGCTACTTAGTGAGACCCTGTTTCAAAATAAAGAATAAAATAGGGCTGGGTGTATAGCTTGGAGGTAGAATGCCCCTGAGTTCAATCCCCAGTACCGCAAAAAAAAAAAAAAAAACCCCAAACCCCCCACAAACCACACTGTTGAGAGTGGTATTTGCTTCTCTAGACACATTTTTCACACGTTCTTCTGATTCTGCCCAATGCGTGACAACTGAACACTGACAAGGCATGCCTTCCAGGCCAGCGGTCAGAGGCTGCTGGCAGCCAGGCCTCAGTCTCCCCTCCGCAGAGCTGGAGGCTGAGATCAGAGCCCCACCGCCATGCCTCTGCTGGAGGTCCCAGGGCTCCCTCTGCGCTTTACTGGACTTGCCAACCATACCACCCCTGGGCAGTTTCTGCAGCCGTGTGAGGGCAGCATGACACCCGGGCCTCCCCACGGGGCCCCGGGCAGCCGCAGCTCACCTGCAGACGCTGGGAGGGGCGCTGATGGAGCCGTCTGTGGTGGAGGGTGGGGGTGCTGCAGGAGCAGGGCAGAAGCTCTTGCGCGTGTCCACAAAGCCAGGAGCTGTGGTTGCCGTTTTGGGGAATGATGGGGCTGCGAGATTGGCTAGGTGAGGTGTGGCGGCCGGGGAGAGCGCGGCGGGAGAGAGGGCTGGAAGCGGGGCCAGGCCCGAGGGGTTGTTCCTGGGAGTTGTGGGTGCTGAGAGTCTGTGGTCCTCCTTGTTGAGGCCATGAAAGACATCACCTGCATACACAGAGACATGAGGACGCCAATGGCTGAAGAAAACAGACATTTGTGTTTTCTAGAATTACACTTTTTTCATCAATTTTCTGTTTTGAAAATGTTTAGACCTAGAAAAAATCTGAAGGAACAACACAAAGAATACCTGCTCATCCTTTATTCTCATTTGTCACAACATAGTGTTTTGGTTGTATTCACTTTAGTTTGCGTGCGTGCACGTGTGCACACACACACACACACACACACACACACACACACACATTTCTGGTTTAACATGCGGAGTAAGTGCAATAGCTTCGTGCTCCAGCCCGGGCTCCTGAGACCCCAGGTGGTTTGCCCACTGTGGACAGATGTCCAGCACTGAAACGGGGCTCCTGTCCAACCTGCTGTCCGTAATCAAGCTTCCAATTTCCCCACGACCTTCACAGTCCCCATCCACCCAGCCTCCTGGAACCTTTTTTCCTTTTAGAAGATAGACGCTTTTTAAGAGGCTAGCTGTGCACCAATCTGGAATGATCTTGTCTCCTTAGACTTAGATGAGAAGGTTTAGAATCCTCCAAAGGCGAGCTGGCCCCTCGCCTGCCAGGCAGCAGCAGACAGCAGCTGACGTCCTTTGCGTCTACGGGAGCCAAGCGCAGGCTGACGGGCTCCTCCAGAAGAGGGCGCCCACCACCCTTGTGGAAAGAGCATCCCTGTGGGTGCTGCTTCTAGTCGTGCAAATGCTATGCTCCCCAAGCGGATGTCCACTGACCTGAATCAGCCCCGTCACTGCTGGCTGCCGAGTGGTGACTTTCTATTTCTATCCTTCTTACACACCAAATAGCAAAGTGCTTCCATGAACGTTTCCCTGCCCGAATAGCTGGTCCCTAGGGATTCCCGACTTTCTTTGAATGCCAGAATCCATTTCGTTCTTCTCCACCTCCCCTCAATAAGCTGGTCTATCATTACCCTTTCTGATGCTCAAACTGTCCCAGTTTTGGCGGCCGCAGCCCCTCTGAGCCAGCTCCCACGTCCTTCTGCCACTGGCCCGGGGCTCTGACGGCTTCCTCGATGCTGGGCCCCTTCTCGCTGTGGGGAGTGGACTGACCTGACACAGGCAGCCCTGTCGGCATGCACGAGCACAGCGTGTCCCTAAGCGTCTCCGAGGAATCCGGCCACGCGCTTGGAAAGCAGTGACCTCATCCCATCCTGAGTAACAGGCGCAGAGCCTGGGGGCAGGATGCAGTGCGGCAAAGCCCAGCGCGTTGACAGGCTGCGATTCTGATCAGAACCGAGTTCTGCCATTGGTGTGATCCCTTGCAGGTGTTCCTAACATTTATGGCCTGACTAGGCACAGAGGGTGAAGCAGTGCCAAGCGGCTCCAGGTCCCAGGCGAGGGCCTTACCTATCGAGGGGGGCCTCTTGGAGGACACCTTGAACTGGCTGTTGCTCGACTGCACTGTGGTGGCCGTGCAGGACACGGAGGACGTGGCAGAGGAGGTGGCCATGACGACTTTGTTTGCTTCCATAAAAGCATCTTGGAAATTGTACAAACATTTCTTTTTTGCAGCATTTTTCTTCTCTTTGCTATCCGAAACTGCAGGTGCCTCGCTGCTAGAGGGAGGTGGAAGGACTTCGGGCCTTGCTTCTGAGAGTGCTGGCCCTAAGATATCACTCCCTTCAGAGAAGAATGGGAAAATTAAGGCTTCTAGGAGAAATAGCACGTTAGTGAAGCCCTGAGGGCATGCTGAGGACTGAGCACTGCATTGGAGGGGCTGTCTCTCAACTCATGACTCTTCTGGGCTGATGCTAGTCAACCACCTTTTAGTCTATGGGAACTTACTGTGCACCTACTGCATGCCAACTCCTGTGCTAGGTGCTTCCAAAATTACCTAGTGGCTTAAAACTACTTCCTGAGGTTGGTGCTGTTATCCCATACGAAGGATAAAGAAACTGAGGCTCAGAGAGGTTAAGCAACTTGCCCAAGGTCACACAGCTAGCAATCTTTTCCAAGCACAGATGAGGGTGTCAAGTCTGGCTTCTGTTCTGAGCACATGCAGGGCTGGGTGTGGGGCTATGAGGAGCTGGAGTCACATGGAGACAGAAAAAGCAGAGGCGCCAGCCCTCCTCAGGTGCCCCTAGCCCTGAGACTGAAGTGACAGCCAAGCCTCAGCAGCTGGGAGGAAGGAGCTTGTCAGAAGGGAGAGATCCCATGTGGGGAACACAAAAACCAGAGAAAAGTCACCACGTCCCAGCAGGTGGTGGCCTGCGCTCTTGCCCCAGCACTGGGCTGAGGTCTGCTTGTCAACACTGCTCAACAACTTAAGGTTGGGCTGAACCCAGGAGATCAGACCCTTGGCAGACCAATACGGCAAGCTCTGGTGGCAGCTGCAGAAGAAGGGACAGGGGTGACAAGACCTTCCGGGGTGGGGGGCCCCGGAGACAGAGGAGGGGACAGCAGCCCGCATGGTGCACCTGGCCTTCCACGGCAGACTGCAACAAAGACTTGGCTGGGGTTATTTTAAAACCTTAAGAAAGTTTTAACAAATTCCTTACCAGAAATTGTATCTGGCAAGAAAGTGCCAGGATTCCAGTTCTTATCATTCATCACTTCTGATCCCCAAAGACTTATAAATTTAGAACTATTCCACTCTGGAGTACTCCCAAAACAGCTTGGGTAAATATGGTCTTGAAGAGATGCATTGAATACCTGATGCTTATCTGTGTGATTCTGAACAGGCGCTGGCGGTAAAGCCTACAAAAAAAAACACTTCTAATCACATATCAAAATGAATATTCTGTGGCCCTAAGTAGTTAAACTCGAAGCACGAACTGTGACTGAAACCTTTGAGCTATGCTCCCCGCGTGCTGGCGGCTCTGGGGGAGCGCATCTCACAGATGTGGTGCTTGCGTGGCTTACTCAGAAGGTCAAACTGCAACCAGAGGTGCAATTTTAAAAGCAACCGATGCCTTTCAGACAACACAGTAACTTTTAACATTCCTGCCTCATCACATTTTAAAGTGATTCATGCTGTTTGAATGATCCTAAGGAGTCACTTTGGAATCACTGATAAGAGTGGTAAATCCTCACACTGCTCCTGCACCTGTGGGAGGAGCAGCGGGGCTTCTGTGCACTCTGAAGCCGAGGTCCTCCTGAGGAGCCCCTGCAGCAGCAGGCCCTCCCTGGGCTCGGGGGTTGGGGGGAGGCCTTGTTGAAGGTACTGAGGAAAGGTGAGGAGGGTCCACCAGCACCCACACAATGAACGAGTAGTATTAGGCAGCCCCTGCACGCCGGGTGTCCCTGGGCCCTCCTGCCTCTAGCTCATGCACAGGCGCAGGAGCTTCGGGCATGCCGAGCCTGCTCACAGCTGCTCTGCTCCCACCTCTGCTCCTGCCTCCCGCCAGTCTTCCTCCTCAGAGCAGCCAGAGTGAGCTGTGCTGCATGTCACTTCCCTGTGTACAATGCTGAGATAGCTTCCTGCTGCTTTTAAAGATAAAACTCAAAGTCCTGGCCTTGGCCCTGCGACACATGGGGACACGGGAACCGGCCCACTTCCCTCTCCTCTGTTCCCCCAGCCCCAGACATGCAGGCCTTTCTTCCTCTGGTCTTCAGACCCCCGTGCTCCTTCTTGACCCTGGATTCGGCTTGGGCTGTGTCCAGGTTCTAGAATGCTTCTTCTTGGTCCTTAGTTCACCCATGCACACTCACTCCCAGGCCATCACTGTCCCAGAGAAGCCACCAGCGCCCCGACCAAGGCGAGCCTCCCACTACAGACACCAGGAGCCGTGGCCTCCCCCTCCCAGCTTGCTGGTGTGGCGTCTGCCTTCCCAGACACTTGTTTCCCAAGTGAGCGCCTCGCCTGCAAGGGCCCCAGGGCCTGTAAATTCAAGGGGCCTGGAGGCCTCTGGGAGGAGGCCTAGTGGCAGGTGATGGTTCGGCAGAGCCCTAAGGGCTTGGCTGGGGCAGATGGAGGAAGGGAAGGGGGTGGAGCACAGGGAAGGCCACGTAGGGACAGCAGCACCGCACCCAGCAGGCCCCAGGACTGGGGGGCCACATCAGAAGTGATGGGGTGTGGCTCTGGGCCTGAATGGGCTAGGGGTCACAGAGGGTCTAAGCAGCATGGGGAGATGATCTGGTCGCTTACCAGGAAGACCTGCGGCAGCATGTGGAGAAGGGAGGATGAGGCGAAAGCATTAGTGTGGGGTCTGGAGGTGCCGGGTGACAGCCACCTGACTCCATCACCAGGGCGTGGAGGTGACAGAGCCCGAGCTGAACTGTGCCCCTTGCTCAGCCTCCCTCTACTAGCTGTGTTACCTCAGGCAAACCACTCAATCTTTGTGCTTTAGTTTTCTCATCTGTAATCTGGACAGAGCGCCCTCCAGGGGTTGGCGAGAGCCTAGCACACTGCCTGGCCCATAGGAAGCATTCAGTGAGTGTCAGGGTGGGTCACTATCATTTTCTTTGTGTCTGGTACTAGAAATTAAGCCCAGGGGTGTTCTACCTCTGAGCTAAACTCCCAGCCTTTTTTACTTTTTGTTTTGAAATAGGGTCTCGCTAAGGTGCTAAGGTTGGTCTCAAACCTGCAATCCTCCAGTCTCAGCCTCCCATGTACTGGGATTACAGGTGTTCGCTAGCACACCTGGCTGAGTTACTATCATTTTCTAAGACTATAGTCACCGGACACAAACCAACCGATTAATCAACCCCTACCAGCTGCACCCCCTCCGCCACACACTTGGGAGCAGAAAGGAGGTGGGCAGCGACTCGACCCAGGCTGCTGGCACTCTCAGCACGCCCACTGACCTGCAGGTGATCGGGAGGCAAGGGGGTGCAGGCCAGAACAGACACTCCCAACTTAAAGCCAGAGGAAACAGGTCTAGGTGGGCCATCCAGGAAGCAAGGGCCCAAAGCCTTGCTTCTGGCAGGGGAGCCCCAGTGGCAGAGGCCAAGGAAATCATATTTCAGTAGGCACCAGCTTGTACAAAGGAGTGAAAAGCTAAGCTGCTTTGCTGAGAAGTAACCGATGAAAAGCACCAAGTAAACAGTCTTGGGACCCTTCTGCTGAGGGCAGAGATGCCTGCTGGGAATAAACCACGCTCACCACCGGCTCAGAGAAGTGGCCAGCGGGCAAGCTATGGGCAGCGGAAGATCCTTCAGGTTCTGAGCTACTAGGAGCTTCTAGAGACCTTCCTTGGACAGAGCTGTGGCCTGTCTGGTTTTACCTCTACGAAGTCTGGCTGACGCCTGAACTCTGCCACACTTGTGTGCAGACAGCTCTTGCTTGTCCTTCAAAACCGTGTCAGCTACTCTGCGAGGCCGCCCCACATCCCTTCAGTGACCCCTTCTCCAACATGCAGTTTCCAGGTACATCACTCGGACCATAGCAGTGGGGGTGCTGGGGATGGAGCCCGGGCATTCTACCTCAGGCTATACCCCAGCCTGACTTTTAATTTTTATTTGGAAACAGGGTCTTGCTAGGTTGATGAGAGTCTCACTACTTGCGGTGGCTGTCCTCAAACCCGCAAATCTCCTGTCTTAGCCTCCCAAGTCCTAGGATTACAAATGTGCACCACCACACCCAGCTTACCATAGCCTTTTGATGTTTATTTTGACTATGGTGTTGTCTTCTTTTTATTTATTCATTTATTTATTTTGTGGTACTGGGGGTTGAACTCACCTATGCCCCCAGCCCTATTTTTTTATTGTTTATTTTAAAACAGGATATAAGTTGTGGAGGGCTTCACTAAGTAGCTGAGGCTGGCTGTGAACCCGTGATCCTCCTGTCTCAGCCTCCCAAGTACTGGGATTATAAGCATGCAGCACCATGCCTGGCTGTTGTCTTCTCTTTAGATTGCAAACTCAAAACAGGGACTGAGCTGGGCGTGGTGGCGCACGCTTGTAATCCCAGCATTTGGGAGGTTGAGACCGGAGGATCCGGGTTCGAGACCAGCCTCAGCTACCTAGTGAGGCACTCCGCAACTTAGTGAGACTCGGTTTCAAAATAAAGAATAAAAAAAAAAAAAATAGGGCTGAGGGTATAGCTCGGAGGTAGAAAGCCCCTGAGTTCAATCCCCAGTACCCCCCCCCCCCACAAAACAGGGACTGGAGCTGGGAGTGGTGGTGCACGTTTGTAATCCCAGTACTTGGGAGGCTGAGACAGGAGGATTGCAGGTTTTTGGCCAGCCTCAGCTACTTATTGAGACCCTCCCCAACTTAGGGAGACCCTGTTTCAAAATGAAGAATAAAAATTAGGGCTGGGGGTGTAGCTCGAAGGTAGAATGCCCCTGAGTTCCATCACCAAGACTGCAAAAAACAAAACCAAAAAACCCAAACAACCAGGGACTGGGATTAACTGATCTTGGTTTTCCTAGAGGGTAGGACAGGAACTGGCACATTCTAGGTGTTGAACTGAGTTTAGACGAGTAAGGGAATGCATATTGAGAATGGCTGGAAGCACATGGTAATGAGCCCATACATTCTACTTACACCCTTCTTCAGAAGCCCACCTGCTCCAAAGAGAGGCCCAGATAGAGAATGAAGGCAAAGTAAGGGCAACAGTAACAAAAAAGCTGCCTTTTTTCACTGTTTTTGCCCAAGATGCCTACTGAGTTCCACGGCTAAGTGTTTCTCTCAGAAAAGAACTGTTGCCGTCAGCCCGACCATCTCAGGCCTTGCCTCAGTAGGTGTACCGTGATTTTATCAGAAACAAGTCTCTCAAAATGCGGGGATGTATTGAACTAGAGCACTGATCTTACTCTTTATGCAAATCCACAAAGCTTCCAGTAATAGAAGTTTCAAATTGTTCTCCATTTTGAGACAAAAGAAGTATTCAGAGGAAAGGAAGCTTCTGCTTTTGAAAGCTCTGACACAAATGGGAACACAAACAGATGCCTTAAGCCAGGTGTAGTGCATGGCTATAATCCTAGTACTTAGGAGGCTGAGACAGGACAATCACAGGTTCAAGAACAATCTCGGCAACTTATCGAGACCCTGTTTCAAAATAAAAAAATACAAAGGGCTAGGGGTGCAGTTTGGAGGTAGAATGCCTCTGGTTGAATCCCTATTAACAAACAAATACGGATGCCTTCGTGAAGCACTTCCAGTGTACCCAGCCTGCCCTCCCACGACACGGTCCTGGACACAGACTGCGGGTGCAAGACGACAAGCCGAGGCAGCAAAGACCACTCAGCGCAGAGGGAGGCACTGCTGCCCTGCGCAGCTGCACCCAAAGGAAGCCCGGCTGTGTCCCAGTTAACAAGGGGGCCGAGTGCCTCTTTTCTGTATTTTTGCTTAATTGAGTTTTTTCAATATTCCTACCAGAGATGGTAAAGATGCAAAAGGACCACTTTTACATTGGCCTTGCTAGTTCTCAGGCTAGAAGAACTACATACTACATCTAAAATGAAATTAAGATCAAGAATGACAACATGATTCCCAAATCACAATCAATTCATGCCCCATCCTCCACAGAGCCCCCATCCCAACCTGAATTTACACTGTGCTACTTCTAACTAAATACTTTCGCTCCAGTGGGGGAAGTGTGCAGACACTACCAAGGGCCCAGTGCCCTGTGCCACCAGGCCCACCTGAGGCACTGAATCCACTAAGGGGTCACAATTCGGGCTGTTCTCAACATTCCCATGCTACCAGTGCAGAATTCAAGTCTGCTTTCCACTTCACTCCAGGCCCTTTCCTAGTTCAGTGGTTGTTCAACAAAACACTTCCCATGTTGAATGACAAGGACAAGATTATCATTATCATTATTATTTTTTTTGAGTACTAGGGATTGAACCCAGGGACATTCTACCTCTGAGCTACACCCCCAGCCCTATTTTTTATGTTTTATTTTGAAATAGGGTCTCACTAAGTTGTGGAGGGCCTAATGAAGTTGCTGAGGCTGGCCGCAGACCTGTGATCCTCTTGTCTCAGCCTCCAAAGGGACAAGACTTAAAGTAGGAAGTCTTGGGCTCTAGTACAATTCTAGATCTGCAGAGTGGCAGTGCCCCGCTGCCCGTGCTTCACTTTGCTCCAAGTCAGGCTGTTCTTCCCAGGTCTGGGCTTGTCGAGTGACAGGGACCATTAGCACTGGACCCATGCAGACATACCTAGGTAATGAGCTGCTATTACAAAGGCAAAGGACACAAAGGAGAGATCCGTGGGAGGGAGGGAAGGGTAGTCCGCCCTGAGGGCACACAGGGCATCAGAAGTGCAGCGATGGAGTGATGTGGCTGCAGATGTGGTCCCCTGGGAGGCAGAGGCAGGCCTCAGGTGGGTCAGCACTAGCCTGGACCCCGGTACCAGCAGATGGAATACTCTCTCAGAAAAGGCATCACCTAGTCAGGGCCTTAGGGTTCTCACAGGGTTAACTAAGATAAAAGAACTGCAGGTTCCAGGCCAGTGCATGGTAACTTAGTGAGACCCTGTTTCAAAATAAAAAATAAAATAGGGTAGGGGTATAGCTCAGAAAAGCTTAGAAATAAGTATTACAGTTGAAATTAAAACTCAAGTGGCAGGGTAGTCACCACTGGAGAATCAAGTAACTGAAAGACTGATCCAAAAAGCTTTCAGAACGCAGGACTGGGCAATAAGCAGCTGAGGAACCAAAATAACTTGTGGTATGAAGAACAAGGGAGGTCCATCTGAGCAGAGGTGCAGAGAGAATCAGAACCACAGAGGAAGCCTGGACACAAAAGTGAGCACGCTGTTTGACCAGGAGCCTCGAGTGACGAGCACGCTGAGGCGCGACCGAATGCAGCCCTGTCAGAGCAGACCGGCAGTGACAGAGGGAAAGGAAGGACACCTGTGTGGGGCTCGCCAGGACACGGGACACAGCCAAGGAAGATCAGCGAGCTACAAGCAATGGAAATGCAGAAGACACAAGAATGAGGAAAAAAAAAAAAACACCACCGAAACATTGGAGAACTGTGGGATGACTTCAAAAGCTATTAACACATGATAATCAGAATCCTTGGAGGAGAGAACAAAGAAATATTTGAAGTAATAATGGCCAGAAACTCTCCAAAATTAATGACAGATCCCCAAAGATCCACAAAGTTCAGAGAACACCAAGGAGAATAAATACTTCCAAAGCCACGTAGATGTAGGCATATCATGTGCAAATGGCAGAAAGCCAAAGGCAAAAGAAAATTGTGAAAGCAGCCAGGGTGGGTGGGTTCAAACTCTAGGACCAAACAAACAAACCCCCACAAACTAGACTTCATGAAACATTTTAAATATGCAAAAAAGACACTACCAATAGGCAACCCATGAAATGGGAGAAAAAAATGCAAATCAAAATCTGATAAAGGATTAATATTTAAAGTATACAGAGAACTCCTAAAATATAACAACAAAAATATTTTATAATGGGCAAAGGAAATGAATACACAATTTGCCAAAGAAGATATAAAAATCTAGGGCTAGGGGTGCAGCTCAGTGATAAGGCATTTGCCTCAGATGTGCAAGGCCCTGGGTTCAATCCCCAACACTACAAAAGAAGGAGAAGAAGGGGGAGGAGGAGGAGGAGGAGGAGGAGGAGGAGGGATCCCAAACCCAAACCAAACAAGACCCACCCATGAACCCATGAAAAGATTCTCAACATCACAAATCACTAGGGAAATGAAGATTAAAGCTACAATGGCAAAGGATGAGACAGGAGGATTGCAGGTTCGAGGCCAGCAGTACACAGTAACTTAGTGAGCTCCTGTTTCAAAATAAAAAGTAAATAGGCTGAGTGTTTAAGTCAGAGGTAGAATGCCACAGGTTCAATCAGGTTCAATCACCAGTACCATGTGCACACACTACAAAGTCACACCACCTCACATCCATCAGGATGGCTACTATAACAAAACAAACCAACAAACAGAAAACAGAATCTGGCACAGTGGCACACACCTATAGTCCCACCTACTCCAGAGGCTGAGACTGGGGATACATGGAGGTGTGCCATCACAGTTCAAGGCCAGCTTCAGCCATATAGTGGGGTCCTGTCTCAAAAACAAAAACAATTAGTACTTGGGAGGCTGAGACAGGAGGATCACAGATTTGAGGATAGCCTCAAAGTAGTGAGACTCTCATCAACCTAGCGAGACCCTGTTTCCAAATAAAAAAATAAATAAAATAAAATAGGGTTGGGGGTGTAGCTTGGTAGTAGAAGGCCCCTGGGTTCAATCCCTAATGCCACACACACACACACACACACACACACACACACACACAAGGTGTTTGTGTGTGTGTGTGTTGGGGGGGGGGGGTGCTGGGGATTGAACCCAGAGCTCTGTGCATGCTGGGTAAGTGCTCTACCACTGAGCTATATCCTCAGCCCTCATCTTCAAATATTTGGAAATTAAATTCCCTGGCACCTATTGTTTTTAATTTTGCTCTAGTATTTAATTACTGTATTTTCTTCTGTAACTACTTTGAAATTTAAGTAACATACATTTCAACATAAAAATTAAACATATCACTGGTATAAAGATATCTGAAAAAAGAAATCACTGTTCAAGTTTAAGTTCAGGAAAATTAACATTTCATAGTAATCATCATAAACATTTTGAGTACTAAATATTTACCCACAATGGCCAAAGTATGAATTAAAAGAAGTACAACCATTAAAGGCAACACCTGGGATTTCCCCACAGCAGGAACTAACTCCTCACGGCCGTAATGATGCATGAGTGGACACAGACCCAGAGGCGGCCCAGCCTCAGTGCACGCAGCTGCCCTCCACCCCACGTTCAGTGCCGACCCTCTGCCTCTCTCCTGAGTCTGGAACACTGTATGAACAAGCTTCCTAGCACTGGCACTTCAAGAAACCGCCAATGTAACTGCACACAAGTCTCTGCCCTTCTAGCAGCTTGCCCTTCCACTAGAAGGCACTTCCACCAACTCCTGTGGGCTAGTAACACAGCAGGCACTTAGGGAGAGATGAACCCATAGCATTCAAGTTAGTCCCACTGACACAAATCAACCAGTTCTGCAAGACCTGGTGAGAGACAATGCAAACACGCCTTCACACCAGGCACAACTGAAGTGTTTGCCAACTGCATCTTATTTCTCCAAATAAAAAGGGTTTTCAACTTATCAGTTTAAATGGGTCAGCAAAAAAATTTTTTTGGTACTGGGGATTTAACTCAGGGGCATACTATCTTCGAGCTACACTCCTAGTCCGTTTTATTTTGAAAAGGGTCTCAACTAAGTTGCTGAGGAACTTGCTAAGGTGAATAATCTTGATATAAGAGCAAAGTGGTTGAATTAAGTCTTAGTGTAAATTCTGAGGTTTCTACATGACCTCAACCCCATGTGGCTTGATCGATCTATCTATCTATCTATCTATCTATCTATCTATCTATCTATCTATCTATCTTTCTGTGCACGGATCTCTCACCTCTTTCCAAGGCACTCAAGTGTAGTGGGTGTCAAAGGAGTAGATATTAGATATAGTTGATGCTCCTAAAAAATGTTTTCTCCTCCTTTCACTCTGGTATAGATTACTTCTTAAGAAAAGGCCAAACTTGGAGAAGAATCAGTTTTCAACTCATATCCTAACAGACTTTGGCAATACTCAATTTCTTTCTTTTTTTTTTTTTTCTTGTGGTGCTGGGGATTGAACCCAGTGGCATTCTACCTTTGAGCTATACCTCCAGCCAGTTTTATTTCTTATTTTGGAAACAGGGTCTCGCTAGGTTGATGAGAGTCTCACTACTTGTTGAGGTTGTCCTTGAACCTCTGATCCTCCTGTCTCAGCCTCCCAAGTACTGGGATTACAAGCGTGCAACATCATGCCCGGCTAGGAATACTCAATTTCATTACTTGAATATCTTTAGGAACTAATTCTTGAATAGCTTCAATCAGCAAAAACATATAAAGGAACATGCTAGAATCTTTTCTCAGGACTGGGAAAGGTAAGAAGGTGCAGACAGCTTTCTTTTTTTTTTTTTTTTTTTTTTTTTT
>PVLC010004108.1:7561-88793 GCA_004027655.1 Graphiurus murinus
AAAAAAAAAAAAAAAAAAAAAAAAAAAAGAAGAAGAAAAAGAAAAGAAATGCTTCCTATAATTCATTTGCATTTTGGAATGCTACTTCCATGAAAGAGCTTTCAAAATTAAATCTTTTAATTGCATAATGTTGGACAGTCTGATGCCTTTTCTTACCAGCAGCTGAGATTTTCCCCTTCCCTGTGGTGCTGGGGATCTAAGCCAGAGCCTCAAGCATGCTAGGCAAATGCCCTATCACTGAGATATATCCCTAGCCTGAGATTGGTTTTAATGTTTGAGAATTCCAGAAATTGATGCAAATTGAACATGATAAGGCACTGATTCATGTTACAGGAGCCAATATTGGGCATTTTAATTTGAACTGAACTGAAGCTCAAGAACTGAGATATCTCTTTGAGGTCTCTGGGGGGGGGGGCTTGTTGGATGTCAAACCTGCTGGAAAGCACATCTAGGGAGGAGATGGGGGACAGGCTGCCAGTCCCAGCCAGGGATGGAGTGGTGCATGGCCTTCCTTTCTCCACCCCCCCCCCCATGCCTTTGCGCATGCTGGAACACACCTCTGGGCTCATCTTCCCTGGTTAATATTTATTCTTCAAGACTTGACTCAGATGCCATGCCGGAAAACTCTCTGAGCTCCTAGACTGAGTCCTGCTCCCTGATTTGGTGCTGCCATGGCTTGCCTTGGTATCATTTCATGTTGGAGTGACCCTTGCACCCTGGCACGGAGCCTGAGACATCGAAGGGGATGGAATTGCACCACTCCCTGCTCTCCCCTGGCTCTTACCCCAAACCTCAGTGTCCTGCAGATGGCTCCTAACAGGGTCGGCCACTCTCGTGGAACCTCGGCTCATCTAGGGCTAGACTGGAACTGCACCCATTTCTAGGGGCAACTGGGGAGGCTTAGGGATGAGAGACCCTGACCTAGTTCCTCTCCAGGACATTTGAGGGCCCTTGGCTTGGTTTTAGGCGCCAATCCTCGACTCTCCCAGGCTGAGTTTAGATTCTGAGCTGGCCTCCCGCGCCCTCTAGTGGTCGACAATCACAGCCCTGCAGAGGTGGAACTCAACAGAAGATACCTTTTATCCCCACCGGGAAGCCGGGGCATTAACCTTTCAGACTACTTTTACTACTACTGAGCAGTGAAGTCAATTCATTAATACACTTATGGAGCAATGAAATAATTAACCAGATACTCACACAGTAAGAAACTTGGAACATCTTGTGGGTGATCTTGTGATCGTTAAAAGGCCTTTGGTATCTTATTTAGTAGTGCAAGCCCAAACAGGCTGCAAGCACTCAGTGGATAATTGAAAATATGCCTAATCAAAGGCAACCGCCCTGTCATTGTCAGGCTGTGAAACATTAGCTCATGGGGCTGGGTGACAGCACGGAGTCTTCTTATCTCCCCAAGATAACTCCACCCCAAGATGATAGAAAAGGCAGATTTGAGATGTCACCCGTTTGGAGTCTCAGTTACATTCAGATTTCATGATAGCCATAGGGGAGAAATTATCTCTTTTGAACAATGACAGTTCCATAGTTGAGTGTGTTCATTTGTGTGCTTCAGTATCATCATTACCATTCTTTTGGGACAGGAGAAACTTCCAGAGATAGGGATTGCTTTGCTTTCTTTGTAATCACCCCAAACACACACTTCTTTTCTTTTCTTTCTTTCTATTATTATTATTATTATTATTATTATTATTATTATTATTATTATTTGTGTGTGTGTGTGTTTCTAGGGATTGAACCCAGGGGTGTTCTACCACTGAGATATACCACCAGCCCTTTTATTTATTTATTTATTTATTTATTTATTTATTTATTTATTTTTGAGACAGGGTCTCACTAAGGGTGGAGACTGCCCTCAAATTTACAATCCTCCTATCTCAGCCTCCCAAGTACTGGCATTACAGATGTGCACCACCATGCCTGGCTCCAAACATATAATTTTTTTTTTTTTTTTTTGTGGTACTGGGGATTGAACTCAGGGGCATTCTACCTCCGAGCTATACCCCCAGCCCTATTTTTTATTCTTTATTTTGAAACCAGGTCTCACTAAGTTGGGGAGTGCCTCACTAGGTAGCTGAGGCTGGCCTCGAACCTGGATCCTCCGGTCTCAGCCTCCTGAATGCTGGGATTACAAGCCACCATGCCCGGCTTCCAAACATATACTTCTTATATGATCTATACTTTTTGAGTGACTTAAAAATAATATAGGAATGTAAATTCTTTCCTCAGGATCACAGGGAGATTTATTTTTTGTCGTACTGGTGATTGAACCCAGAGGCATCCTACCTCTGAGCTGCACCTCCAGCCCTGTTTTTTATTTTTAATTTTGAAACAAGACCTTACTAAGTAGCTGAGGCTAGCCATCCTCCTGTCTCAGCCTCCCAAGTACTGGGATTACAAGCGTGCACCACCATGCTTGGCTCTTAGGGAGCTTTAAATACGACCTCCTTAGGGAAAAATTTCTGAGAGAATTGGACCAGCTTGGGCCTCTCATGGTGGCCTCCCACAGTACCGGGTGACCATGGAGCCCTAGTCACTTCTGCCATTTAATTGGGCTCTGGTTTGTTTCTGTCTGTCCCCACCCCCACCCCCATGAGGCTAAGTCCCATACAGTAGTTGTTTGTTTATCCATGATAGCAACCCAGAGTCGACCACAATTCCAGGCACAGAAGCTGTTGAATAAACATTTATCAATTTCTACAGTCCCGTGGGGGTAAAAGCAGAGGATAAAGGCCAAAGGGGAAAGCTGGTTTTTATTCTTAGGACTGGAAGGGAACTAGGCACACTCACATCAGAGTGACAAAAGTATATGACTAAAGGCTCAGGGATAGCTGGGTGGAAGACTGAAATGGGCATCCAGATGGCCAATGGACACCCATAGCTGCCTTAGTGTCCTGATGGGAGAGGAGCCCCGGGCTCTCCCATTCATCTCTGGCTTTGTGGAGGTGCACTTCTTTGCCAAGAGCCGGGGGGGTGGGGGGTGGGAGGGGATTGGCCTAAGAGCCATGGGAGGGTTCAACCTGTAAGATAGTGAGATAGTTTTTTTGTTTGTTTTATTTTTGTTGTTGTTGTTTTGTAGTGCTGGGGATTGAACCTAGAAGCATTCTACCTTTGAGCTACATCCCCAGTCCGGTTTTATTTCTTATTTGGAAACAGGGTCTCACTAGGTTGATGAGTCTCACTACTTGCTGAGGCTGACCTCAAACCTACGGTCCTCCTGTCTCAGCCTCCCAAGTACAGGGATTACAGGCATGTGCCACCACATCCGGCTATTGTAAGATAGTTTTAATACCTCAGTGTGGGTCAATTTTAACCCTTCCTGATGACATTTTGTTTGTTTTGTTTTGCTACTGGGATTCAATCCAGGGGGCATTCTACCTCTGAGTTACACCCCAGCCCTATCTTATTTTTCAATTTGAAACAGGGTCTCACTAAGTTGCCAAGGGCCCTACTAAGTAGCTGAAGCTAGCCTTGAACCCAGATCCTCCAGTCTCAGTCTCCCAAGTCCTGGAATTACAAGTGTGTGCCACCACACCCAGCTTCATTTTTATTTTTTTGAAACAGGCGCTCACTAAATTGCTAAGGGTCTCACTAAGTTGCTGGGGCTGGCCTCAAACCTGTGATTCTCCTGTCTCAGCCTCCCAGGTACTAGGATTACAGGCATATGCTACTGTCCCTGGCTCTGATAGCATATTTTTAAAGCACTAAAAGTCAAATGATAGTGCAAATACCTTGACAGTGGAGGCAGTAAAGAGAGAAGGGCAGAAATGTACAGATTGCAGGAGCAGAATAAAAGCCAGGGTACAAATATAATGAAGAATGAAAATTGGAGACCTGGAGAAAAGGTAGCAAAGGTATGAAAAAGAGAACTGACATGTACTTTCTACATAGCTTTCCTTTTGTGTCGACTATCTGAAGACAAATTATGTTGAAGAAGCAGCATGTATAAATTCAGTGTTATAAAAGACACACATAGACTTCATATTCCACAGGAAAATTGTGAATGTGAGCTTGTCAGAATGTATGATTCGTAATGTAGAGGTAGACATTAGATGGTAAGTGCAGGCAGCTGTTTACCTTTGGAACAGCACCCCCCACCCCCATCCCCGCCCCCATTGTATGGATTTGGAGAAGCCACTGAATATTCAAGAGATAAAGATTCCTGCCTGCTCTTTCTCAGTATCTTCAACGCTTACTGGAAAGTGGGGAGTTACCCAAAAGTCTGTCCTGGATTTCTTCTCATTTTAATCCTCCTGAACTCTTTCCAGAGTATCATGTTTAAAAGCAGACTCCTTGTTTTTCTCCCCAAATCTGTTCCTGGTTGTCCCCAAAGGCACCAGTGATGTCCTAAGCCAGGGACCTTTTGCTCAGTTAGTGAGAGATTCCTGTTCTACTCCCCTCTGTGACCACTTTGCACTATCTCCAAGCCCTGCACCAGCCAGGAGCCAGGAAGCCTCCCTCTGCTAGATGGCTGCAGTAGCCTCCCTGCCTCCTGGGATCATCCAGCCTGATCTTGCCTGAAATTCTACTCCCTCCACTCCTGCTCCTCCTGAAATTAATTCTGGCTCCTTCATAGAATGATGCCTAGTATCGCTATGAATTCTGCTATTATTTATAATTAAAATACATAAAAAAAGTAATCCTAATACTTGGGAGGTTGAGACAGGAGGATCACAGGTTAGAAGCCAGCCTCAGCAACTCAGTGAGGCTTGCATCAGCTTAGTGATACCCTGTTTCCAAATAAAAAACAAAATAAGTAGAACGCCTCTGGATTCAATCCTTAGCACCATGACCACCACCACAAAAAAAAAAAAAAAAAAAAAAAAAAAAAAGAAAGAAAGAAAAGAAGCCCAGACTGACTCTCTTCTCTTCTTTCTCTCTCTCTCTCTCTCTCTCTCTCTCTCTCTCTCTCCTCTCTCATACTGGCAATTGAACCCAGGGGCATTCGGGGCATTCTACCTCTGAGCTACACCCCCAGTCCCCCCTTTTTATTCTTTATTTTTGCAGAGGGCCTCACTAAGTAGCTAAGGCTGGCTGTGAACCTGTTATCCTCCTGTCTCAGCCTTCCAAGTACTGGGATTACAAGCCTGCATGCACCACCATGCCCAGTTTAGGCCCAGACTCTTAATGTGGCTTGGCAGGCTTCTACCATCTGGCCTTCTTGCTCCTTCCCACCTGGCCCACTGGGAATTACAGCCATTCCAAACTTCTCTCCATTCTGCAGATCTCACGTTCTCACCTCCAAGCTCTTGCACAGGATGTTCCTCCTCAACTCTTTTCTTACCCCTCTTAGGGTCTCAAAGAAAATGTTCCTTTAAGAAGCCCTCTCCAAGCCCCAGATGGGACTCAGCTCCAATATCATTCCCTGCCTTCAACATAACTTATAGTACTATAGAGCAGCTTTATGTTTGCTTAATTAGTCAATGAACTCTGAAAAGCCTGGGCTGTATCCTTAGCACTTGGTTGGTACAGAGCCCTGGGCATCTTAGGCTCAGTGAATCTCTATTGGGTTCAATTATAGCCCATAAGTTCTACTATAAGCCACATCATTTATTTTGGATATTATTTAATCTTGACCCTGTGGATTGTGCATGCATGATTATTATTCCCATTTAATGGATGAGCAAACAAAAGCCCAGTTTCCACTGGTTTTCACTTAACAATGTCTCTCTGCAGAAGGTTGTGTGTGTGTGTGTGTGTGTGTGTTTTAATTTGCAGGGCTTTGCTGTACTCCTGGGACTTGCAGAGGACAAGGCCTTTTTTTCAGTCAGGCTGACCTAAACAGAGCCAGCCCTCCTTCCCCTCCCAAGCCACAGCTGTGCGCTGGAAAGCTGGATGGCTGAGGCCCCTAATAAAGAGCAGACCTCCCAACCTCCCCGTTCCCTCCCCCACCCCTTACATGGGTTTTTCAAATTAAAAGTAACTCAAACCTAAGGTCTAAAGAGGAGGGGGAAGCAGGAGAACAAACATCTCTAGACAGCGAGGCCCGGGTCTCTCCCAAGGAACAGGGTGTCAGAAAGCCGGATGCAGGGGGTCCAGTGCGGCCGCATCTGCCTCAAGCTCTGTGGAGTGTATGGCCCGCCGGGGCTGGGCCGGACCACTCGGGTCTTTAGGAACCCTTGAGAGGGTGCCGCCTGTCACCGTCCGCTGGGAGCTTCTTTTCCGTGGCTCCCTGGAAGCTCCTCGGAACCCAAAAGAAGCGCTGCACCTTTGATCTGCGCAGCAACTGCGGAGGAGTGGGCGAGCGGTCCTGGAGAGAGGGTAACGCCTCCTCTTCTGAGGCTTGGGCAACTCGCACTCTGAGTGTGCAGAGGCTGGTGGCTAGCTCTCGACCCTCCGCTGGGGCACATCCGGGGCGAGGGCTGAGCCCTCCTGGGCCTCCTCTCCTGAACCCCACATCTGTGCGCTGCCTCCCCGAGCCTCCGCCGAGTGTGCCGGGCAAAGGTCTCTTCGCCAGCCCCCAGGAGGCGGCTCTTCCAGACGCCGACTAGAGCTAACGTGGGCGCGAGAAAGGGCAGTCGGCAAGGGTTTCTTCTGCCACCCACCCATTGGCCCCTCATTTTAAAATCGAGAAGCCGGAAACGCTCCCTCCCTCGCCTGTCAACTTCATTTGAAAAGAAATTCGCAAGTTTATTTACTGTGATTTTCACAACTAACTGCTTTGGTTACCGTAGCGTCTTTAAGTCTTGAACTTAGGGACCTTCAGAATTCTCCAAGGAAAGCAGCCGGGGGGGATGGAGCTGGGGAACAGAGAAAGCGCCCCTCAGAGTCGCCAAGGTGTGGCGCGGGAAGAAACCCGTGGCGCAGGGCCGGGCGAGGTTTTTCTAATCAGTGACCTTTTTGATCTGGCCGTAAAAAGTTTACTGGACGCTCTTTTTGAAGGTTAGCTCATCCAGGACTCGTGCTCCTAATTTCTGGTCTCCTGCGGTCCTGGAGCAGCAAAGGCAAGGCCAGGATGCACAACCCGCACCCCTTCCCTAGACTTCCCGGCCCTGCTCAGCTCGGGCACTGGGCCCTCGTCTCCCTGGGTCGCAGCCGCCTGGACGCCACAGTTTTAAGAGAATAATACCCTTTCTTAACCCCTTAGAAAAAACAAAACAAAAAACCCAAGAGTTTGGAAATCAGGGTCCGGGCCGGTGTTGGCACCTTCCCGCAGTAGCCCAGGGCGGCTGGGTCGGCTCAGGGTCCCGCGAGCTCCTCAGCCCCGCAGCGCTGCTGGCCTGCTGCGGCTCCGGGACCACCCAGGACCCCGGGCCTCGAGGGAGCAATCTGGAAGGATCTTAGAACAACACGTGAAGAGCGCAGCGAGGCTCCCCCTCCCCGACGCCCCAGGACTGCTGACCAGCGCAGACCCGACCCCTCGAGAAGCCCGGGACAGTGGAGGGCGGAAAACACGATTCAAACCCGCCTATGAGCGGCGGGAGGGGCGGGGGCAGGACTGGGTTTCGGAAACCCGCCGCCTGCGTTCGAGGGCCCGCGGCCCCGCGGTTGCTCCAGACTCCTAGGTTTATTTTGCTTTGGCGGGAGAGGCAGATGTTGACCTCCCTCGGTTTTTGCTCGGGCCAGCCAGGGCGAAATCTCTCCCTCACCATTTGCTTCCTTGCGCCACCCCCCACCGGGGCGCTCGGTTCCCGGGAGTCAGCTCTGCAGGCCTTTAAACCTTCGAGAATGTCACACATGGAAGCCTTTAGCGAATGTTTGTTAATGATCGTAACAAAGGCATCATTCAAATTAGGCAGGTAATTACTACCAGAAGGACAACTGGGTGCTCGCCGGCGCATCCATTTCTCTCGGCTTTAAACTCCGGAGGGGTGACTGCCCGGAGACACCCCCACCCCGCTCGCTCTGCGGGCCCT
This sequence comes from Graphiurus murinus, assembly GCA_004027655.1. NCBI lineage: Eukaryota > Metazoa > Chordata > Mammalia > Rodentia > Gliridae > Graphiurus > Graphiurus murinus. The sequence goes on from PVLC010004108.1 coordinate 15,430, forward strand.
TTAAAGGGCTCCGAAGCGAACTGTGAAGTTACCATTTGTGGGTGGAGACCGCTGGGGCCCTGCGTGCGGGAGACCCCGGCGGCTTGACCCAGTTGGCTCCGTCGCCCGCCGAGCAAAGCTGGCCCTCCCGAGCAGGCTCCCTGCCTGGCTCCCAACCCTTTCGGTTACCTGGTGTGCAAACTCAGACCTCAACTTATCTTTACGAATAGCGTGAAAGCTAGTACCAGCCTTTCCCTTTTATTCCGCACTCTAATTTTTGGGGGGAGGGGGGTCGTTAGCCTCCGTTCATTACCTACAAACATTACGGTATCCTGTTAGCATTCCGAACAAGGGGGCTGTTCATATATTTGCCTTCAATGGGTTCCTGGAGGAACATGTGGAAGTAATAGCGAGTGCTGCAGTCACCAGAGCTGAAGAGGCAGACGAGCCGGCCATGCAGAAGGGCCAGGGAGAATGGAGTCCCCAGCCCGGTCCCAGGCTCTCCTTTCCCAAGTGACACCCCCAGATCGCGTTCCAGTTAGGCGCAGCCCTTGGACCGCTTCTCTACAACCCTGCCCTGCCGGGCCCTTGGTGAGGGGGACGAGGCTGGCTATTCGACGTGCCAGTCTCAATCTGGTAGCTGTGCCCATCGGAGTGTGTGTGTGGGATGGTGGGGTGGGAGAGGAGGATGAAGGGTGACTCTCCCCCTCCCCCGGCGCAACAGAAGAATTCAAAATTAGAGCGCGGCAGGCAAGTGCGCTCCCCTCCCCCGCCTTCGCCGGGACGCCCCACTCCGCGCTGGTCGGGTTCCTGGAGCGTCAGCGCCCCCTTTCCCTCGCGAGCAGCATCGTTCTTTCCCCACACTCTTGCTTCCCGACTGTGGCTCTGGGTTTGGGGTTCAACTTGGGACTTTCGTAGGGTCAGATCTACTCGCTGGGAGAGAACTCAGGGAAACTCAAAATGCAGCCCTCCCCAGGATGCGGAGATGGGCTGGCTTGGTGTAGAAAATTCTCCAAACTCCCAAGCCTGGGTGATTTTTTTTTTTTTTTTTTTTTTTTGTATGCGAGATAGAAGCTAAAGGACCACCTCTCCCATATATTCCCCAAAACAAAGGCAAGACCAGATAAGTGGTTGCAAGGGAGTAAAGGTCGTTGGATGGGAGATAGTACCCAGACCCTCGGTTATTTGTACCCTATCACAGTCTCCATCCAGTCTTAAAAACCCTTCGTAGTCGTATTGGACTAAACTGTTTGCCTAATCCCATTAAAGGATTAGCAACTACACGACACTTTCCCTAAGAGACCCCGGTTCAAAACGACGGAACAGCTCGGAGATTTCTCCCCAGGGCTCTATTTGTAGTCGGGCCAGGAGTTTCTACCGAAGGGACGTTTCTAGATTCTAGATTTATATTCTCTCTGGGCACTAACGGCAAGTTTATGTGTTCTTTTTCTTCTCGAAGAGAATACAAAACTATAGCATCGGAGGAAAACATCCTCAAAATTGGGAGACAAACTCATTCTGGTAATGGTGGGCTGTCTGTAGTTTCATGAAACCTCTTTCCCGGCAGAGCGTCAACACCTCCCCCTTCAGCCACCCCCACCCCATCTGGTCTGCTTCTCCCCGCCTCCCCCAGTTGTTGTCGAAGTCTGGGGGTTGGGACTGGACCCCCTGATTGTGTAAGAGCGAAAAGCCGAGGCGCAATCTGGAGACTGGGAGATTCAGAGCGCAGGAGTTCTAGGGAAACTTTTATTTTGAAGAGGCCAAGGGGGGGGGGGGGTCATTTCCTGACAGCTATTTACTTAGAGCAAATGATTAGTTTTAGAAGGATGGACTATAACATTGAATCAATTACAAAACGCGGTTTTTGAGCCTATTACAGTTGGAGCTAGAGGGAGAAAAACAGAGGGGACTGCCGGAGAGGTTTGGAGGCCGTGGACATACTTTTGACTCCATGTGTAGGATTTTCATTTCGGACTGACATAGGAGGAGAAGGTAAGGGAGAGGAAAACATGATTTTTGTTTCTAAGGGAAGTCCCTGTACAGACCTCGGCGCTAGAAGAAGCGAAGCAACTTCAAACTTGGGGGCGACGAGGAAAAAAAAAAAAGGAAGTAAATTCCAGTTATGTGTCCAGAGAATAATTTATTCTGAATTAACTTTAGGGGGTGGTAGAGGTGGTGGTGGTGGTGGATAACCATAGAGTTAGAAACTCTGAGATTTAGAAAAGAATTCCAGGCTTATTTTTAAAGGCAGTGTTTTTCTAACAACCCTAGGGCCTCCCAAAGAAATTGTTTAGGCTTACATTTTTGAGGTTTCTTTTGGGGTGGGGGCAGTATTCGTGGATACTGGGACGAACACCAAGTAACGCTGGGGTGGAGGCAGAGGTGTTTGCCCTTTTCTTGGCAGTGGATCCTGGAAGGCGACAGGTTTTTAATGAGTATTTTCATTCCTCGCCCGCGGTTTGGCGGGATATTGCTGCAGCGGGTGGTGTCGAGCGCGGCTGGGGGACCGGGAGAGGTGGGAAGAGAAGGGCGCCGAGTGGGGCGCGGGAAAGGGTTTCGGGACCCGGGAGGTGTGAAGGGCTCGGCTGGTGGAGGCCGGGCCTCGGGTGCCTGCCGGCTGCACATGGCGCCAGCCAAGCGCGCATAATTACTGGACGGCGCTGCGCCTGGTGCGAGCCGCGGCCAGACTCGGCGAAGTCGTGGCGGCTGCAGGAACAGCAGAGGAGGGCAGGCTTGTGCACGGGTTTGGGAAGCTTCGGAGCTGTTTGTACCCTCGGTGCCCAGCGAGAAACAGCGGGCGCCCGCCCCGCAGTGCGCTCGGATTGCGCGCCTCTCGCGGGGGCGACGGCAGCGGCGGCGCAGGCGAGCGGTCTGGAGTAATGACAAACACATTTGGCCCCGAGTGAAAAAGTCGTCGATGCCTCGCATTCCAGCAACTGGGATTTAAGGAATTTCGAGCTGCACTCCAAGGGGCCCTCATTGTAAGCCTCGGTCTCCACCCCCACCGGTCTGCGCTCGCCTCCAGCTCCCGGGAATCGTTTCTGCAAAGCCCGGTGCTCGGTTTGCTTCTCAGTCCTGGCTGCAAGCGGAGAAGAGGCGAAGTCTCCGAGAAAGTGCCGACCTTCTGAGGGAGTTAGGGACTCGGTTGCAGGTAAGGCGGCGAGGTGTGGGGCGAACCGCCCTCACCCCCCCAAAGGGCATCGGGGCCGTGGACTCACTCCCCACCCGAGCTCTTCTCCGCGCTGCGATGCGTGCCACTAGCCTCGGGCGCTCCCTAGCGCGGCTCCGTCCTCTCCGCCCCCCTTCCAGCCCCCAGATTCGCAGCCGCCTGAGCGCGACCCTCCTTCCTCTGCCGTCGGTCCCCCAGGAAACCGGTTTTTACACGTGAGATTAACTCCTCCCGGCAGCGCCAGGGGAATGGGCGGCATCCACTAGGCTTTCAAACAGCTGGGATCTGCAGTTCTGTGTGGAAAGGGTGTTGACCAGCTCCAAGCGAAAGGGGACCGTGGCCCGACCCGGGTGTGCTGCTGGATGGAGTCGGAGAAGTACTGGGCTGCGGGTCTGCAGTGGCTGTCTCCCGCAGCCAGGGTGCGGGTCCTGAATTAGGCTAAACCCGCGGGATGTGCGGAAAGTGTCCGAAGAACTCGCCACTCGGCGCAACTCCGAGAGTGGGAGGAAAGCCCTGGCGGGAAGGGAGCGTGGACGGCCCCTATCAGGTCTGGGCCGCCCTGCGCCGGCGGAGCTGCCTGGAAAAGCCCCGGGCTGGGCGGTGTGGGAAATGGCTTTTTGGCTCGGTGGCTGAATTGCTTAATGTTTTGGACCCACTCGCCTCGCCTCTGTCGCTCAGCTTCTTTGGAGTAAGAGGAGGCATCCAGGGCAATTGGGGGCACGGCAGTCCTCAGCGGCACATCTCACCAGATCAACACCCCAAAGTCCTGAGAGCCTGTAGGCCGCAGGAGTGGAGGGCCGGACGCTCGGGGCGCGCGGACCTCGCCCGTGGTCGCACTGACTCTGGTTTTTACGTAACTCCCATCCCGCGTCTGGCCCACCGGGACCCTGGTGTTGCGTCTCCTCCCCCTTCTCCGTCTCCTTTCCAAAGTGCTCTTTACGAGGGACCCTCCCTTGACTCCCCCGACAGGCGGGGGCCTGCCCTGTCCTGTTTGGACTCCCTGATCAGTCAGCTTCGGAGCTCTTGTACACTCTTGCTTTTGGATTGACCTCAGTACAGCTGACTCTTGCTCCCGAAAGCGAGGGGGGACTGGAGAAGAGGGGGGCGTCAGGAGTGAGCCCATTACTGATCCCAGGGGTGCCCTGGCTCCTACTCCAGCCCTTAGATCGTCAGGGACTTGAAGCAGAGCCCGGGGCGCCCCGTTCTCCGCCCTGGGGCTGCTTTCCTCTCCCGGCGCGGGCTGGGGAGGGATGCAGGGGGAGGGGCATCGGGCTGGGCTTTCCAGCTGCAAACGCGTCTGGCGCCGAGGCGGGCCCGGTTTGTGCCTCCTGGGGACAGGTCGTGGGCGGCGCGCGTCCTGGGGACGTGGTGGCCAGCGTTTTCCTGCAGACTCGGGTGGATGGGACTCCTGGCCTCCGGGAGCTGCGACCAAGTTACCACGTTGCTGGTGGAAAAGTGGCAAAAAGCTGAATAGGTGACTGAAAGGTGCGGCTCCCAGCGTGCCGGGCGTCCAGCACGCAGGGTGGGCCCGTAGCACCCGCCTTGGGGAAGAGGGGCGGAGAAGATCGTGCGGGATCGCGCCCTGCGCGGGGTGCACGGTCCGGGACACACTGCTTTTGCCCAGCGCTCTCTAGTCCCGGCCCTGCTGGTGCTGGTCTTTTGCTGAAGTGGCTCGGCGGCATTTCCTTTTGTTTTAAACCAAACGGCGAACCAGGGATGGGTTGGGAAAGTAGATGGTGGGAGGAGATAAAAAGGAACCTGGGACTTGGGGCGCCTCCTTCCCCGCTCCTACTTCAGTTCTCCCTCCCTCGCGGAAGGGGAGCGAGAGGCGCTCGTTGGCGCGGGTGTGGCGCAGAGGCAGTCGCGGCAAAGGCGAGCGTCGGGCCAGGTGGGCGCCGAAGGAGGTCACATTCTGGAGAGCAGAGGGGGCGCAGGCTGGGCTCGCCCCCGCCTTCCCCGCTAGTGGCTGCCCGCCGCTGTGCGGTTCTCTGACCCATAGGAGGCGCTGTCGTGCGCCTGTAACCCTAAACCCTCGCCCCCTCGCCTCCACCCTGCCCGGCCCCTCTTCCTCCACCCCGCCCGACCCCCTCTCAGGTCTCAGTCGAAAACAATGCAAACGCGGAGCACCGTGCCTGGAGCGTGGCGGCCTCTGTAGCTCGGAGGACCGGAGCCCGGAGAGCAGGGGCGTGGGACCCTCGGGCGGACCGGCATCACTCCCACTCTCGTGGGGACCGAGCTGCCCGGGGCGTGGAGGGGGCGGGAAGGGGAGCGGCCTGCGCTGTTTGTGTGGGTGTGGCGGGGTCGGGGCCCTAAGCTGCCAGCGCGGACCGTCCAGGAGAAGGTTCGCGGGCCGTGCTCCAGGCTGCGCTGTCGGGGACCGGAGCTGAGCTGCGGGCGGCGGAGCGAGCCACTCGGTAAGATCCGCGGGGCTGCCGCGCCCTCTAGCGGGCTCCCGGGCGCCCCGGGTTTGGCCAGAAACCGAGGGCCCAGAGCGCCGCGCCGGGAGCTTGGAGTCCCAGAGCGGAGGCGCACCTGGGTCACCTCGGCATCTTCTGAAGTCCTCGAATAGCCCCGGGAGGCGCCAGGAGGGCGCGGGGCGGGGGGAGGAGGAACCTGGTCTGGGCTGGAGATTTGGGGAGTCATTATAAATCAACTTGAGGGAGCGAGAAAAGGTGGAGGATTCAGGGTCCTGCGAGTTCTTGGGGGACAGTCTCCGCCTTCTGCCTTCCAGTCTGGCACAAGTCCCCCAGCCGCGCCTTTGCTGTTTGTTTGTTTGCTTCACGACCCGGTGTTGTTGTGCATCGGAAACAGTGGTTTCCAATCGGCCCTGCTGCGCGATCCCCGCGGGACTGGTTATGAGGGGTGGCAGTAGTGTGCGAACAGTTTGGGCAGCGCGGCTGGAGACCTGGCGTCGCGGCCCCCTCTCGGCGCGGCCCGGGTGGCTAGAGCGAGGGCTTCACGGAATCCCAAGTGGCGAGTCCTGCTGGACCTTTGCCACCTGGCCGGGCGTCGTCGTCTTCCTGGCTCCCCAGGCCGCGCTTGTTCCGCGCACCCGCTCCTAGCGATGCTGCGGGTGATCTCCGTGCTTGTCCGCCGCTGAATTCTCCTGGGGGCCCGAGGGAGATTCAGGCATTTTCGATTGCAATTTTGCCATTATTTTTGCTTCCATGCCGAGACTTTCTGCTGAGATCAACGCGAAAGCTAAAAGTACAACCTATGGAAGGGAGAGATTGTAAATTAAGATTTGGGACATTTTAGCTCAAAATTCTTTGCAGTGGCCTCTGCGCTTCAGTGAAACCCGGGACTCACGTCCTTGGGCCAACACTGCCATCTTCTGGCCACTCTGGAGAACTGCTCTGACCTTCTGTGTGCGCTTCGCGGAGACTCCAGCTAGTACTGACACTGGGAAGGTGCCGCTTTTGCCTGTTAGGAGCACGAAGAGGACGGGCTGTTTTTGCTTTCCCATGAAGTTGCGAGAATCATTGGACAGCGATATTTACTTTGTGGACTTTTGTGTAGCTTTCACCTGTATTTTTTTGTGTGTTGAGCATGGAACCCAGGGTCTCAGACGTGCTAGGCTAGTGCTGAGCTACCCACTGAGCTACAACTCTAGCCCTTAATGGTTAATCTTTTACAGTTATAACATAAACAACTTATTTATCTACTACATCTGATAATCAGAGCAGACCTGTGAGGAGGTAGGCGGGCATTTGCGTTCCTGTTTATGAACAAGGAGACCCAAGCCCAATGTTCAGTTGTACCACAAGCTGCTGTTCCTAAGGTCGTCCCATTAGGAGCCACATCAGTTTAGTGAAAGTCAAAAGGAAGTGTCATTTTTTATTCTCCCATGGTTAAATATTTGGTGCAGAGTAAGCAGAAAGATTTGTGAGCTCAGATTGTCCCATGAAATGCTTCCCGTGTAAAAATACTCCAGCCCCCGCCCATCACTGGAATGTCTAATGAAACTCCAGGGAGATCAAAACAGCAAGGTTCTGGTGGGTGCAGATCCTGGGAAACACAAACGCTGCTGGAAAACAGAGGTGGCCACTGATACAGACCTGCATTTGAGTTGTCTAGGCTGAAGTTGCCAGGCCGAATAGGATATTGCCGAGGAAAAACAAGATGTGTAATTTTCACAGTTAGAATTAACTTAGGAGAGCCGAAATTAACTAAACCTCGGAAATCTGAATCTTGAGGTCATCAGTGGCTTTGGGGCTGTGAGAGTCTTTTGTGGTCTTTAATCATGCCAGGGTGGGGTGAAATTCAATATTCAGTGGTCCTGAAGTGGGGTGCAGCCTGCCGGTGGTGATGGGGGAGCTGGTGCTTCTGGAAATAGGGCCCTTGCATTGCTTGGTTTCTTTGGTCCCGATCAGTGGCTCTGCACTTCTGTTTGCAGGGAACAAGATGGCACACTATGAAAGAGAAGGGTAGGAGTAGCTGCAATCAGATTTGCTTCTCTGTTTATGAGACTGTTTATGTTGGTTCATCTTCAAATAGTCTTCCTGGCTACACTGGGCTGGAGGTAGCAAAGGCTTGGGAGTGGACTGCTAGCAGGGAATGAATCAGAGTTCAGATCCACTTCCCCAGCAGGCAGGAGCTACAGATCCTGTGGCTTCCCGAACTTCACTTTCTCAGTAAGGAGAAATTGAAGCAGCTGCTTTTGAGGTTGTTCCCATGTAACACATTGTAAGAGTCTGCAGGAAAAGAGTCAATATAAAGACCAAAGCACTTTCAGTTAAACTATATGTTAGCCCTTGCATAATGCACCAGGGCAAGCAAGCAAGTCAAGGTTTAGTAGTCCCAATTTATAGAAGAAGAGATTGAGGTTCAGAGAGAGGGACCACACCCCCAGCTCTATTTTAATTTTTCATTCTTTGAAACGGTCTATCTAAGTTGCTGAGGGTCTAAGTAACTGAGGCTGGCCTTGAACCCACAATCCTGTCTCAGCCTCTCAAGTACTGGGATTACAGGCATGACTCACCATGCCGGGCTTGTTTTCCTAACTTGAAGCAAATAGCCTTTTGTGCTGTGAATAGGGGATTGAGACTGAAGTCCAACATAAAGCTGGCGTAAGAGAAATAATGTGTAAAAAAAAAAAAAAAGATTTGGGTGAAATCTTTTGTTCCTCCCTGCAAAGTGGTTTGACTCTTCCAGTGCCATGTGCCTCTGAATCTGTATGTATTTACTTACATTTGCACATTTGACTTATGGATGAGCTCCAGGATAGGAGTAAGTAATTAAGTTGGAGCATTTGCTCCCAAGGTAGAAAAGCACCAGGAACAGCAAGACTCATGCCCAGAGATTCTCACACGGGCCGATAGGTGTTGGAAGCTTCCACCTTTCCATTTCTCCCTTACCTCCCTGTGGGGCAGACACTCTGAAATCATTCATGAGTAAATTGACCAACAGATGAGTAATGGCATGAAACTTCACAAATACGCCTGGATTTCTAGCCAGGGAACTGCTGTTATCAGAGAAGGGAGTTTGAAACCTTAAGTAAACACGCGTTGATGCTCAGTATTTGAGTCTTTATCGCACACTAGGAGTCCCTGTTTTCATTGCCCACTTTGTATGTCAGTAAGTAATCGTCCCTGGCAGCGGGTCCACCATATCTGGATGCACAGAAGGAAATCTGGTGGGGCCTGGCCAGGGCAAAACGCTCCTCAGAGCCTGCTCTGTGAAAGCAGTGAGCTTCTCTCTTAAGCTCAGCAGTGCTTGAAAGATCCTTCGCTGGCAGGCCTTGCTAAAGAAATACAGGATATAAATGTGATAAAGCCCAAGACATCAAGCTGGCGCTGGAAACCTCTTTGAAGTTTGCTAAGTGGATTATCAGAGGGAGGCTGATATTTGTATGTACAAACACACAGGCCGTTACTTCTAATTGTGGTAAATCAGGCGGCCAGCCTGGCTTTGGGCCCCCTGCGCCTGCAACAGTGTGGAAACCCTGCACCTCCTGGCACCTGCCAAGATCCCTAGAAGCCATCAGACAGCCGGCATCGTGTGAATTGCATTTGAGTTCACAGCATTGCAATTACGCTTCTTCCACTGTGGTGAGCAGAGGAAAAACAGGAGCTCCAATCTGATTTAGGAAATAGTGGGGGTGCCAGGGGACTGGATAGGATTCAAACACTGACCATCCCTTGAGAGAGACCATACGGCAGAGTGTGCACAGCTTTTGCATCTCACAGACCTTGTGTTAGAATCCTGGCTCTGCCACCAGCTATGTGTCTTTGGGTCATTTGCTAAACCTTTCTTGGTCTCAACTGCCACTTCTTAAAATCAACGGTGTCACAAACATGGCACGCACATAAAAAATTTGGCTTAGTAAATAATTGTTTCTCATTCTCTTTTTTTTCTATCTGCCTCCCCCCCCCCCATTCCATCTTTCAGTTGTCTTTCTTCTCCATTTTCCTGACAGGATTCAATGAAGTGGAAATCTGATTTCTGCAACCAGGCCACCGTAAAGCAAAAATATGGGATCAGGTGGGCTTGGTTGCACATGCCTATAATCCCAGTGACTTGGGAAGCTGAGGCAATTTTGGATTGCAATATTTGATGGAGGATTGCAAGTAGGCAGCCAGCCTGGGCAACTTAGAAAGATCCAGTCTCAAAGTAATAAATAAAAAGGGCCAAGGATATAGCTCAGTGATAGAGAGCCACTCAGTCCAATCTCCAGTACCAAAAACAAACAAAACATAACCAGGTACACCGAAAACTACTTTTAGTCTATTATCTATCAGATCCTCTCTAACTCAAACAAACACACAAAAAACAACTAGGGCTAAATAAGGCATACATTAAAACCCAGCCCCCCCTTAAAGACAGTTTGCCCAGGAGTCACATATACACATCTTAGTTTCCACTTGGTGATGGAACAAACTGAGTCCCTGGCTTGCTCCAGTGCGTGAGCTGGCCACAGGGGACTGGGGCATCCCAGGCCAAGCAGAAGTGGTGATTTTTGTGTGTTATCTTAAAGCTTTCATTCCTGTGCAGGCCCTGGGAGTACAAGTTCATGCTTAGAGGCCCCAACATCTGCAAGCTCACTTAGAGCTCCTTTCTTTTTTTTGTACTGGGGATTGAATCCTCAGGTGTTCTCCCTCCAAACTATACCCTCAACCCCTTTGATTTTTTATGTTGAAACAGAGTCTCACTAAATTGCTGAGAATCTTGCTTCGTTGCTGAGACTGGCCTCGAACCTGTGATCCTCCTGCCTCAGCCTCCCAAATACTGGGATTACAGGCCTGCACCACTGTGCCAGGCTCTCTTACAGCTCCTTTTCATGGACTTCAGTGAGAGGGCTCCACCAGTGATTTCACTGGGAAACAAGGAAGGAGATGGAACTCTGGAGGTGTGCATGGGGAGTGAAAGATCTTTTCAGAGTGGCCAGAATAGAGTTGTCAGTGGCTTTATATCAGGGTCACCTGGGCCCCTTTTTCATTTCTTCCCCTCCTTTCCTTTCTTCCTGTCTGCTGCTTGTCTTCTTTGCATCTTAAGGACATTTAGTGTCAGTCTCTTTCTCCACGTCTCCATTCCCCAGATTTTGTTATATGAAATAAGAGACTGGAGAACGGGTTTCTGTGGGTGCTGCTTCTTTCTCGGTCAACTCTGCTGTCTGCTGCATCCCCAACATGGGGACTTAGGCTGTCTCCTCCCCCAGGTCTTCTCTCTTCACTTTCTTTACTGCTTCTCGTTCATGTCTTGCTCAGTCTGGCGTGAATCCAGCAGGTCCTACAGGAACCCAGGCCGGGAGCCCAGGGCTGAGCCTGCCGTGTTGCTCTGTACTACAAAGGCCCCCTGTAAGTGGCATTCACAAATCTAGATCAGAACGGCACTTTAATATTCAAAAGCGGTTCTAGTGTGAGCGACTTCTCTGAGACTCCTGGAGAAGGTGAGCTCTCGACAAATCGAAGCACAAAGCAAGTGACGACCCATTCAGAGTCGGCACTGCTCTACTTCAGGAGTCCAGAAACCCATGATGTTTACTTCTTTGCATTCTTAATATAACTGGTCTAAAGGAACAGTTCTCCTGCTGTCCCCAAGACAATAAAAAATGGGACTTGTTGGAATTCTGAAGGCTGCAGGCAATCACAAGATGTTTTAGCTTCCAATCCAGCCCTGGTCTTGGGGCCCCACCTGGGAACTTGAGTCTTTCTTTTTAGTCATCTTGCTGTAGTGACTGTGAATTTTAAACTGAGACTTTTTTTTTTGTGACTGGAGTGATGCTGTTAACATTTTCCATGTGCAAAGCACAGAGATCCCGGCTCAAGGATCATTTCTGTTGGCTAACATTGTTTCTATTTGGCTTTGATTTTTGCAGTTTTCCAGAGCTATGGGGACAACCCATCAGGCCTTCCTGGTCTTCAGCTGCCTCCTCACAGGTATGAATCCCAGTCCTCTCAGTTCATTGCCCTGGGGAGGCCTCGTTTTTTTATGTTCTGTGCTCTGTGAGTATGTTATCTGTACTTTGAGCACAAAGATCAAAAGACCATGGAATGAAATGGAAAGTTATCTAGCCTGACCACAAACCTTTAGTTCCTTTTGCTATATTGCATTCATCACATTTCAAAAAGAATACTCTCCAGTTGAGGATATATAAATTGTGGCATTGAAATATTAGTTACAATAGTCCAAACTTGCCCACTACCCTCTTTCTTTTCCTAGGACATGGGCTTCCAGGAGAGATGGGTTAGAAAAACTCAACCATGTCCAAAGGAAATAAAGAATAGGAAACTCTTGCTGAGGCCAACACACCTCTCAAACTATATCTGTCTTCATAAAGAATGCTTATGTTGCTTGAAAGTCTCAAAGTTACCCTTGGAATCTAATCTCTAGAAGAGCATTTGGCTCTTGGAGAACCTTATTAACTCTTTTTCATTAGGAGGATGCCATGGGATAATTTGTTGGCATATTTATCAGATTTACTTGGTTTTCATCCAGGTATTTATGCAGTAAAGGTATTCCCCTGAAACCAGTAGTCTGAGGAGGTAACTTACCTTGCTAGTGTCTTTATATCTTACCCTTCCAGAGACTTACCCATTCTAAACTCAACTCTATGCACCCCACCTACAGGGTGGGGGGTGACCTAGTTGTACTGACAGCCACTATCAAGCCTACCAAGCTCAGAATCACAGTAGTGACATGTGAGAAGTGGGATGGGATGGGATTCCCATTGACCTCTGAGATATATTAGAGGCCATTAATTAAATCACAGTATCTCTCCTGTCTGTTTTATAGATAAGAGAAGCTAGTCTGAAATTTGAGGTTATAAGGTGAATTTAGAGGTTTCTCTCTTGGGTTTTATGTGTTATTTGTGGATTAAATCCACATCATTTTGCTTTGGCTTCTGAAAGTCACTAAAGACAGATGCTTGAGGGCTGTAAGACATAGGAAATATGAAAGTCTTTAGCACAGATCTTCTTTGTGTATACTTCAGTCAATTTTCCTGCCTCTGTTCTCATCCCCCTGTGTTTGTGGTGTTGGGAATTGAATCTAGGACGTGGTGCATGCTAGGCAAGCACTTTACCCCCAAGCTCATCCTCATCCCCTTATCTACCCCCACCTTTTTTTTTTTTCTGGTACTGGGGATTGAACCCACAGGAATTCCTACCTCCAAGCCACTCCCTCAGCCCTATTTATTTTTTTGTGGTACTGGGGATTGAACCCAGAGGCATTCTACCTCCAAGCTACACCCCCAGTCCTATTTTTAATTCTTTATTTTGAAACAGGGCCTCACTAAGTTGCCGAGGGCCTGACTAAGTAGCTGAGGCTGGCCATGAACCTGCAATCCTCCTGTCTCAGCCTCCCCGGTACTGGGATTACAAGCATGTGCCATCACACCCGGCTCGTTGTTTTTTGTTTTTTTTTTTTAATTTTTAATTTTGAAACAGCATCTTGCCAAGTTGCTGAGGGTCTCAATAAGTTGCTGAGACTGGTTGCCAACCTGCCATCCTCCTGTCTCAGTCTCTCAACTACTGGGATTGCAGGCATGTACCACCATGCCCAGCTCCTCATCTCCCTTTTTAACCAAGGGACACTTCTGCAGGGAACATGCACGATAACGAACCCATATGTGATCGAGCCCATGCCATCTTGGGATATTTTATGGCCACACATAAGAGACTGAAATATGGACCTGGAATCAGACATCCTCTGTCCATTTGAGTGTTTGAAGGGGTGAATCTGGGGGGTTTGGTGGGGCTATTGAGGCCATTGGAACGCTTGCTGCTCTCAGCAGATGCAGTGGCTGCTATAATGGGGGGTCTTTCATGGGCGTCCAGGCTAACGGATTTTTGCGTAGAAATGGTCGTTGTTCCTAGAGGCGGCTACTGTGGCTTCTCTCAGCTCTCTGAGTGAGACTGTCCTTTCTGGCTGCACCCTATTCAGAGCGTGTTTCCTTTTACAGGGCCGAGCCTAATCCTCTGCCAGCTTTCATTACCCTCCATCGCTCCAAGCGAAGATAAAAAGGTTGTGCAGCTGAATTCGTCCTTTTCTCTGCGATGCTCTGGGGAGAGTGAAGTGAGCTGGCAGTACCCCATGTATGAAGACGAGGACCTCGAGGTGGAAATCAGAGATGAGGAAAACAACAGTGGCTCTTTTGTGTCCGTGTTGGAAGTGGTCAGCGCCACGGCAGCTCACACTGGACTGTACACTTGCTATTACAACCACACTCAGACAGAGGACAGCGACATTGAAGGCAGCCACGTTTACATCTATGTGCCAGGTGAGTTGGATGGCTCCCCTGCACCAGGCCGCTGCTGCTTGTCCTGTCTCTCCTGTTAACTTTTTTTTTTTTTTTTTTTTTTGTGGTGCTGAGGATCAAACCCAAGGCTGGATAATGAAGTTTTTAAATTTTACTTATTATGGTATTTGGGTTTGAACTCAGTGGCATTCTAGCCCTGAGCTATATCCTCAGTCTTTTTATTTTTTTTAAATTTTCAAACAGGGTCTTGCTGAGTTGCTGAGGCTGGCCTTGAACCTGAAATCCTGTCTTAGTCTCTCAAGTTCTAGGATTGCAGGCATGCACCACCGTGCCTAGCAGTATTAGGCTTTTAAAAAGTGTAAAATTAATATACTAATTGGAGAAAATTTGAAAAATAGAGAAGAGACAATGTCTTCTTGTTGTTTTTGAGGTGAGGCTTTCTCTGTATTGCCCAGGCTGGTCTCAAACACCTGGGTACAAGAGATTCTCTCACTCAGACTCCTGAGCAGCAGGGACTACAGGTATACACCATCATGCTTGGCAGAAAATGCAAAATTAAGTACAGATCATCTGCAATGTTGTTATCAGGAGTATTAGTTGTTAACATTTCAGAGCTGCGGAGTATTAAAAATCACCTTCATTATAGTATGTCCTTCATTGACATTGTGTAGAAAATATGAAATGGACTCATTTCTATTCAGTCACATTTGATAAATACTGTGCATCAAGCATTATATTTACTGTGCTCAGCGTTGGAGGCAGAAGTGTTAACAGGTAGGCTTTGTGTTGTGTTGGAGTTGCTTATAGTTCATTGTAATAGCTTCCAAATAACCTCCCAATTCTTCAGATTCAATGCAAGCATGTTTTTTTACTCTTGATGAATTGGAAGTAATTTCTTTTTGTCTTTTTAATCTCATGCTAATGATATTATCCTGTGTTCTCTGAATATGTGTGTGTGTGTGTGTGTGTGTGTGTGTGTGTGTGTGTGTGTGTGTGTGTTTACTGGGGATTGAACCCAGGGCCTCACACATGCTAGGCAAGTGCTCTATCACTGAGTTGTATTCCATCTCTGTATCCTGTGTCCTCCGAGAAGGTGACAAGCTAGGAGGAAGACACGATTAAGCATGCAAGGGTTTTATGAGGGGAAAGGGGGAGCCATCTGACAGCATGGCCACTGTGCCTCATTGGGTGGCTGGATCCTGGTCTGCTGTGCTGGCTGAGGAAGGTGTGGGAACCCTCCAGCCCATGAGTCACCGTTGCAGGAAGTCATTGGCCGGAAGCATCCCCAGGCAGTATGGCCCTAGATAGCTTGTGATGGGTTCCAGGGCCAGGCCTTGGACAGTTACACCCTGGTGGTGGGGGGAGTGTGGTGCTTTCTCACAGCTAATCCCAGGCTTGGCCATGAGTGAGAGAGGCGTTTGACCTCCTTCCACCTCGCCTTCACCTTCACTGTGCACACCTTCCCGATTCTGTAGTTATGTCTCTACCTCTATATATTGCCTTTTGTCAAAGACAACTGTTCAAAGAAGGATCCTGATGTTATTTTAATGTTACATAGATAGTATACAACGGTAGGGAAGATTAGCATTTTAAAGGAATGCCTGGCTGATGTGCTCTGTATATTTTAACCTGAAATTAACTTGGAAGTTGGTGTGCTGAAATCTTTGGTAACAGAATTCAAGGATATGGAACTGTAAACATCAATGTGAGCTGTGAGCGATGGTGATTTTAGGTATGTTGTTGGGCAAATTAAAGAGGGCTATAGCTAGAGTACTTGATTAAAAAACAAAACAAAACACAACTGTTAATGGAGGTCAGTAAGGAGGTTCTTATAAAACTATGGTTCTGCCTTGCTTTTCAGTTTTTTTTTTTTTTGGTGGTACTGGGGATTGAACACACAAGGACATTCTACCTCTGAGCTACACCCCCAGTCCTATTTTTTATTCTCTATTTTGAAACAGGGTCTTACTAAGTTGTGGAGAGCCTCACTAAGTAACTGAAGCTGGTCTCGAACCTGTGATTCTCCTGTCTCAGCCTCCCAAGTACTGGGATTACAAGCGTGTGCCACCACACCTGGCTCCTTTTCCAGTTTTTAATTGGCTTCTCTTTTCTACCCTTTATTGCCATGGGCATCCTCAGGGATCTAGACCCTCTTCACTTCTTTCCTGACAGTCTCATACCCATGAAACTTCTTCCTCCTCTTCTTCCTCCTCCTGGTAGTAGGGATTGAACCCAGAGACACTTCGTCACTGACCCACATTCCCATTCCTTTTTATTTTTATTTTTTTAAATTTCAAGTTGCTCAGGCTGATTGTGAACTTGGAACCCTGCTTCCTCAGCCTCCTGAGTCTCTGGGATTACAGATTTGTGCCACCACACCTGGCTGAAACTTTCTTCTGTCTAACAATAACAAATTTTGTTGCGCAAAGGGCAGCTATTTGGAATGTCACCCTTGCTTCACATACATGATACACTTAGGTTCCTCTACTGAAACTCCCTAAGGCGATCTCCCCCTGCTGTGAGGAGAACCGTAGAAATGTAGGTTTGTGAAAGGTGAGTCCAGATGTTCTGCTCCACCGAAAATTGTCCCCCAATTTTTCTTGTTCCCTCCCTCCCCCTAGCACAAATACCACCCAAGTAGCCTCTGCCTTGTTGTCTAGCAGGGATCTTTTTACTGGCAATTATGGAGGATCAGAACCCCTTTGTATACCTGGTACTAGAGACTGTGCGTGTTCCAGCCATGGGAGCTTAAATAGCTGCTTCTTTGGAACGGAAGATTTCAGGTTGTGGAATTATATGATTTTTTTTTTCTGGTGGTGCTGAGGTTGGAACCCAGAGCCATGTGCAAGCTAAGCACGTGCTCTGCCATTGTGCTCCACTCAGCTGACAATTTTAATACTTGAGAGATTGTTTTTAATGGGTTTCTGTGCCACTTTTCAGAAACACTGGTTATAGTCATTAGGAGTTTCTTAAAGCATTTCATAATGTAAAAATTATGACTATGTTCTCCTGTTTTGAGCAGTGTTAGGCTGTATTATTTTGTTTTCCATTTTTGTTCTTAAGTTTTAAATTTTGATTTGAATTCCTGGCTAATTTTTTTTTTAAATTAGGGTATAAGCTGGGCGTGGTGGCACATGCTTGTAATCCCAGCATTTGGGAGGCTGAGACAGGAGGATCATGGGATTGCGGGATTGCGGCCAGCCTCAGCTACTTAGTGAGGCTCTCCGCAGCTTAGTGAGACCTTGTTTCAAAATAAAGAATAAAAAATAGGACTGGGGGTGTAGCTCAGAGGTAGAATGCCCCTGGGTTCAATCCTCAGTACTTTAAAAAAAAAAAAATTAGGGTATAGGCAGTTTGGTATAATTCAGTTTTGTTATGGTTTGGAGAATGTCCCCCAGGCCTCATGGTGGACGAGGCAGCCATGCTAGGGGTAGAACTTGGTGGCTGGGGAGGAGTCCCTGGGGGCAATGGTGGGGGACAGTATTTCTGGGGCAGGCTGCTGCAATTTCCTTTCCTCTCTCTCCCCTGCCACCATGAGCTGAATATAAGCTCCCTCCTTCTCTCTGTTCCTCCTCCTCATTCTCTAAGGACCTGTAGCCCCAGCTCCTACTTGCTCCTACTTGGAAGCTGGCATAAATGGACTATATACATATAGGCTACAATCTCCTGACATGTGAGCAAGTAAATATTCCTTCCTCTAAGTTGTGGTGGTCAAATATTTGGGGTTATAGCGATGAGAATGCTGACTGAAACAGACTTTAAAGTTACCTTCTAGCTGTCACAATGACTAATAGCAGTGGGTACACTCTTCTGGATATATGTATAAAGGTAAAATTCATATCTAATAAGAATAATGTTGGGATGGGAGAGTAGCTCAGAGGTAGAGTGCTTGCCTAGAACATGTAGGGCCCTGGGTTCTCAGCATATGAGCTTGCATGTGTGTGCACACACAAAAATAATGCCAGTGGAACAATTATATGTGTACAAGTGAAATGAATACCTAATAGATTCTTCTTTCTTTTCTGACACAGACCTGGATGTGCCCTTTGTGCCTCTGGGGATGACAGATTATTTGGTCATCGTGGAGAATGAGAATTCGGCCATCATACCTTGTCGCACGACAGATCCTCAGACTCCTGTAACCCTACACAACAGCGAGGGGCTGGTGCCTGCCTCCTACGACAGCAGATATGGCTTCAATGGGACCTTCGGCATGGGGCCCTACATCTGTGAGGCCACCGTTGGTGGGAAGAAGTTCCAGAGTATACCATTTAACATTTATTCTTTGAAAGGTACTTGTACCGTCTCCCTCCTTTTAAAAATAAGAGTAGCAGAAAAACTCATCAGATGGATGCACATAGGATTTTGATTTAATCATAGTTACTGGCAATGGGGATCTGGGATTCTGGTTGGGGGATTTAGGACCCTGCCTTTCCTAAACAAAATAGCTGACCTCTGTGGCCAGAATAATATTAAGCTTAAGTCACTAAAGGCCAAAGCTTGCCTACCCTTGTAAGATTTCATTTCACCAGTTGACTTCAAAATAGTGCAAGGAATTCTTTTCTTGCATAAGCCTCTTATTATTTGAGTCATATTCTTGACTACAGAGGCCTTAAAAACAAACATACACCCCAGGGGTGCCTAGATTAATTTTTGTAGTTTAGGAATTAAGTGATTTCAGTTTTGAGGAAAGTCTTGCAGTTGTGGGCTTTAGGTCTCATCTCTTTGATGTGAGCGGTTGTGTGAATGGGAGTGTGCAACACACATTTTGGGTTGGGGTTGGAGCACTGACTTCTCTACAGAAGGTGTAGCAGCACCTAGAGGATGCCATTTAGCCCTTACTAAGGGCTTATTTTGCACCAGGCACCGTGCTGGATTCTGGGAAGGGGCTGAGAAGAAGAGAGGTGATGAGACAGGAACCAAGAGCCTGGAGCGATTCACAGCAGCCAGGCTAGGGAGTCAGCCTAGATGTCTGTAAACAGGTGAATGGGCCAAGGAAATGTGGCTTGAACGTGCAGTGGAGTTTTACTAGGCCGTAAACAACAAGGAAGAAATTATGTCATTGGCAGGAAAGTGGCTGCAATTGGAGACCGTAATCTTGAACGAAATAAGTCAGACTCAGAAATAGAACGATCATGTGGAAGCCAGAGGAGAAAACAGGAAATAAAAGGGATGCCACAGCCAGGCACAGTGGCCCATGCCTGTAATCCCAGTGACTCTGCTCAAGAGATGAGTCAGGAGAATCCCAAGTTTGAGGCTAGCATGTGCAACTTAGTGAGACCCTATCTCAAAATTAAAAACATAAAATAAAATGAAAGGGACTGGGGTGTAGCTCAGTCAGTGGTACAGCACTATTCCTGGGTTCAGTCTCCAGTTACTGCTCCCCCCCACCCCCCATACACACACAGAAGAAAGGAGGACTCCATTAGAAGGGAGACCAGTAGGGTAGAGGAGGGAATCAGGGGGAGGGAGGAGGGGGGTGTAGAAGAGATATTGGGGAGTAAAATTGATCAAATTATATATATTTTTGGTGTTAAGGGTTGAGCCCAGGGGTGTTCTACTTCTGAGCTACATTCCCAGCCATTTTTCTTTTTGAAACAGGGTCTCACTAAATTGCTGAGCCTGGCCTCAAATCTGCAATCCTCCTGCTTCATTCTCTCAGGTACTGGGATTACAGGCGCATGCAACCATGCCTGGCAAACAAGAATCTTTTTTTTTTTTTTTTTGCAGTACTAGGATTGAACCCAGGGCCTTGCACATGCTAGGCAAGCACTCTACCACTCAGCTACACTTCCTCAAATTATATTTTTATGTATGCACAAATATGCCAAATGAAATTCACCATTCGATTTAATTAATAGGCACCAATAATTTTTTTTTTGGCACTGGGGATTAAACCCAGGGGCATTCTACCTCTGCTATACCCCCATCCCTTTTTAATTTTTTTGTTTTTTGAGACAGGGTCTTGTTAAGTTGCTGAAGTCTCACTACATTGCTGAAGCTGATCTTGAACCTAAGATTCTCCTGTTTTAGCCTCCCAAGGACTGGGATATACCACCACCCTCAGCTCTAATAAATTTTTATTTTGGAACCCAGGGGCATTCTACCTCTGAGCTATACCCCCAGACCTATTTTTTTTTTTTTTTATTCTTTATTTTGAAACCAGGTCTCACTAAGTTGCGGAGTGCCTCATTAGGTAGCTGAGGCTGGCCACGAACCGGGATCCTCTGATCTCAGCCTCCCAAATGCTGGGATTACAAGCGTGCACCACCATGCTCCGCTCCCAGCCCAATTTTTTAAGTCTTTATTTTGAAACAGGGTTTCACTAAGTTGCGGAGGAACTCACTAAGTAGCTGAGACTGGCCATGAACCTGCAGTCCTCCTGTCTCAGACTCCCAAACACTAGGATTAGAGGCATGTGCTACCACATCTGGCTTAGGCTTCCACAAACAAACAAACAAAAAAACTAAAAATTTATAAGATCCTAACTATACTATGAATATTTAAGTCTTTTTTTTTTTTTTTTTTAATAGCAACATCCGAACTGGATCTAGAAATGAAAGCTCTGAAAACCGTGTATAAGTCAGGGGAAACGATTGAGGTCACCTGCACCGTCTTTAACAACGAGTTGGTTGACCTTAAGTGGATTTACCCTGGAGAAGTGGTAGGTACCCAAGGCACAGAGTGGCATGGAGCAGACACAGCAGGACTCAACAGACCTGCATTGAGATTCTCCTGTGGGGTGTGTCCTGAGCTTCCCGGCACCTCAGCTTTCCATCTTAACCAGTTGACTCCATGGCCTTCAAGGCTCCTTGATCCAGGGGAGAGTTTGAGGTCACAGCAGTGGGGTGGGGCCTTCAGAATGCATAACAAGTCAGTCCTCTTTTTGGGAAGTCAGAAAGAAAAAAACAAGGTTCTTTGACTGTAGGACAACAACCAACTAGAAAAGCAAAAGACAAAACAAAAAAGGACTGCCATTGAACATTTGCCAGTTGCTGAGAAAGCCAGTCAATCTTACTGTCTTGGCTTCCTTGACTTTGGGGCATCTGATAGTGGCGAGTGCACACCCTTCTTTCTTTTCTGTTTCCTGGGTACCCAGGACACTGTGCTTTCTTGTTCTGCCTCCTAGCTGCCTGGCTCACCTTCAGTGACCAGGCTTCTCTGTAAACATGCAGCAAAGATGTAGTGATGGCTATGGAATCTATAACAGCTGTGCTAGAAGCTGATGGACAGCCTGAAGGAGGGAGAATGGAGGGGTAGAGATGGCAGAGGGGAAGGAGAGCCGCCTTGCTGCTCCTTGCTCACTGGAGTTGACACATAGGGGCTCATTCATTCTTTTAGCTTTGTTTTAGTTTCAATTGACACTTAATAATTGTACAAATTTATGGGGCAAAATGTGGTGTTTTGTTACATGTATACCTTGTGTAATGATCAAATCAAGGTATTAGTATATCCATTCCCTCAAACATTTATTGTTTCTTTGTGATGAAACATTTAGAATAATTTCTTCTAGTTCTTTTGAAATATACAATATGCTATTGCCTATAGTTACCTTACTATGCAAGGGTAACTTATTCCTCTCATCTGACTGTAACTTTGCACAAAGTCTCATTTATTCTAATGAACTGTAGAAAGTATATAAGAGAATTGTGTGTAGAAGTCCAATGCAGAAATAGTGAAAGGTGTTTAATACCGCGGATGAGGGCCTCATGGAGAACAAAATCCAGTTGTATTTATTTTTCCTCCACTCCTGATTTATAAATCTCTCTTTGTGCCCTCTGTCCTGCTATCTGTCCCCCCCCCACCCCCTTAGTTTTTGCTGCTGCTTGTCCTTCCTCTCTGGAACACCTGATTGGAAGCAGTGTGTTTGAGGCCACATTACGCCTTAGTACATGTATTGAAGGGATTTCCAGTGTTCATACATGTACCTCTTCCCTGAAATATGAAACAGGTTTTTTTTGGTACTGGGAATTGAGCCCCAGGGAATTCTACCCCCAAGCTACACCTTTAGCCCTTTTTATTTATTTATTTTTAATTTGAAACAGGATCTTGCTAAGTTGAGACCTCTCTGAGGCTAGCCTCAAACCTGTGATCCTCCTCTCTCAGCCTGCCAAGTACTGGGATTATAGGTGTACACCACCATGCCTGGCTGAAACAAAACAAAACAAGACAAAACAAAATTTCTGTTCAGAATGGACTGTCTTTAATCCTTAAAACAAACACTTCATTTATCGAAGATAGAATTAAAAAAAAAAACCCCAAATGAAATAAAATAAAAAAAAAAACCCCAAAACCCAAATGGCATTTGGCCCATAAATATATGATCAAAGTATTGTTTTGTAAAACTTATTTATTTATTCATTTTACAGTACTGGGGATTGAACCCAGGGGCACTACCACTGAGCTATACCCCAGCCCCTTTTGGATATAGGGTCTTGTTATGTTACCCAGGCTGGCTGAAAACTTGCCATTGTCCTGCCTCAGCCTCCCAAGTAGCTGGAATTATAGACATGCACCATTGTTCGTGGCAAAGTATTTTCTGATCATAAAAGCAATGCAGTTTTATCAATGAAACTTTGTAAAGTATAGAAAAACAGAAGAAACTACTTCTCAGAGCATCACACTGTTCAGATTTTAGGGAGATAAATCCTTTAAAAATTTTTATACATAGATAAATATTTAATAGTTAACAGCATTATTCTTTAAATACTTGTTATATTATTTTTCTTTCAGCAGTATAATACAAACACCTTACATATATCACCAAGTATCTGTTTATCTGTCATCGATCTATTTCTTAATTTATTTTTGTGATGCTGGGGATTGAACTCAGGGCCTCACATGTGGTGTACCACTAAGCTACATCCTCAGCACAGTATCCTTTTAAAACATGATTTTCTAATGAGCTTTTTTTTTTTTTTTGATTCATTGAGGCATTTTATTTGTATGCAGTTTTACATCCCTCGAAAAAGAATGCCAAGATTTCCCCTCCTGTGTGTTTTCATCTCCCTTCTTCATGGTCCATGATGTTAGTTGAGGCTGTCAAAACAATGAAGCTGAACTGATGGGATGGGAGCAGATTATTCTGCTATTTTTCTAGGTCTGTGTGCTGCCCATCTCATCTGGGGATGACCATTTCACACCTGTTTAACCTGCATGTGAGGTTTACAACAATTTTCCCAGCTCCACGATCATTAATGATTTCAAATTTGCCCATGTAACCATGCTTCATTCTCACAGTTAGAGACCAGATATTGACTTTGCAGCATGGTCTAAGAAGGACCTGATGTTTGCCTCTTTTTCCACCATTCTTGATGCTTTATGAGAGCATCAGCCAGGACATTCATACGTACCATTATGGTGGCATGGGAAGATGGCCGAAAGAGGAAGAGCTAGCTTTTGTTTTGCTGCTTTAGACTTTATATTTTAGAGCAAGTTATGTTCACAGCAAAATTGAAAGGTACAGAGGTTTCCAGTATAAATCCTGCTCCCACATATGCGCAGCCTCAGTTGTTACCAACATGCCGCACAGGGTGGTCTGTGTGTTAGAACTGATGAACCTACATCAATGCCTTTATTACCCGGAGCCCACAGTTTCCAGTAGGATTCACTCTTAGAAGTGAGCTTTTTAAAAGTCAGTTTTCCTCCCTTCTGCTGTAGAGAGGCAAAGGCATCACGGCGCTGGAGGATATCAAAGTCCCATTCATCAAATTGGTGTACACTCTGACGGTCCCTAAGGCCACGGTGAAAGACAGTGGAGAATATGAATGTGTTGCCCGCCAGGCCACTCAGGAGGTCAAAGAAATGAAGAACCTCACCATTTCTGTCCATGGTACATTCTATTTTCTAAAATGTCAGTTCTCTGTGCTGTTTGGGATCCATATGTGGTAATCATTATTTACTGGAAATTCTTCCCTGTACAGAGAAAGGGTTTGTTGAAATCAACCCCACCTTCGGCCAGTTGGAAGCTGTCGACCTGCATAAAGTCAGACACTTCGTGGTGGATGTGCGAGCCTACCCCCCTCCCAGGATCTCCTGGCTGAAGAACAACCTGACTCTAATAGAAAATCTCACTGAGATCACCACCGACGTGGAGAAGATTGAGGAAATAAGGTAGAGAACATCCTTCCCCAGTATGCCGTCTGCATGTATGTGTATCTGGGAAACATAGTAGCTGGAGTAAAGGCAGGCTTGAAATCACATCCCTTTAATTATAACATTGCAATGTGGTAACAGTGTGTTGGTAATGATAAAATGAGAAGAAAGCTCCACCCCCAACGGAAGGCAGGTTACTGGATCCAGCCTGGAGTAGAGGAAATATGGTAAAATTGGAGCCACTTGTATTGAACATTTTCCTTGATGGTCATCCTGTCACAGGAGACCCGAGTGGTGATTCCACTCTCGAGACAATTATCACATAAACTTGCATGAAACAAAATGTGATTGGTTTAATTTGGAGCACATTGGCCTCAATTAAGGGCATCATGGGAAATAGTAGTGGAGTCTGGCTGAATTGGGTCAGGAGAGAGATATACAGTACATCATTTGGATCCCTGCCCTTTGGTGAGAGTGGTAGATTGTTCTCATTTCTTAACTAGGGGTGGAGTTTTGGGTAAGTCATCCGATGGTCTCAGTTTCCTCCTCTGTAATACAGGCTCGATCATGCCTTATGTTCTTCAAGGCCAGGAATTGGGTCAAATACTATCTTGAGTTCTCTTGCAGTTCTAAGTTATGATTTGAATTCAGGAGTCAGAAGTGCCCAGCCAATGCAGCCATATGTCCCTGCCAGAAGTCATTCCCGAGAGACAAAAAGTCAGTTCTGTATTTCAAGCCTGCAGGAAAGGGGAGAGCAGAACCTTTCTCATCAGTTCCGTTAACTCCAGGATTTGCATTCTTCTTTCTGAACTAAATTCCACTTGTAATTGAGAAGCAGCATTTGAGAAGATGGAATTTTTTTTTTCTCTGCTGGGCTAGGGATCAAACCCACAGCCTTGTGCATGCTAAGCACGCACTGTACTACTGAGCTATATCCCTAGCCTAGAAAATGGAATTCTATGACCTTTCTAGGGCAGTGGTGGAAAATGGAGTGGAATACTGAATCTGGAAGGTTTTTGGTGACATGAACTACAGGTGTACATGAAGGTGGGCAGCTCTCCACTGGGAGCTTTTCATGAATCTGTGAGGCCTAAGAGGAGTAGGGTGTGCCTAGCACAGGTAACACTTCAGACAGGAGCATGATCTGCAGGCTGAACGAGCAGCAGTGACAAGTCAGGCTTGCCAATAGAGTGGCTCCGGAAGGCTGCCTGTTACAGTGATTCAAGAATCCTTCAGCACGGGAAGGATTCCTGTGGGCCCAGAAGCACAGGATGAATGTAGAGAATTGAGTTTCTGGCTCTATGGAGCTGAAAGCCAGTGGATCCACTAACTCTCATATCTGAGCATGTATAGTCAATGAAGGATAGAGGATAATTTGTTTATAAGTATCCAGTGTGCCTAAGGAGACTCTAAAGAAATCTAGTTCTGAAGCAAATCCAGTAAGATAAAGCAGAGGAAAAGCTAGCCTAGCCTGCATATATACAGGCTCTACTGCCCCAGCATTTGCAGATTGGTTTTGAGTCTGTTAAATGCTTTCCTACATATAATCTCAGCTAATGAATCCTCAGAACTGTGCTGTGTGCACAGTTACCACATTTATACATAAGGAAACTGAGGCACAGGTAATTTCAGTAATGCCCAAGGTCTTATCCCATGACCAGTGCTCTTCTTCACAGTCTAGTTGTTTTTGCATATCCTGATGTTTTATAAAGGAGAGTCCACTGGGGAAACACACACAAGTGTGCACCTGCACCCCCCGCCCACACCATGTATAATACATGTAGGAAATCTTTTGGGAAAACTTTCCTCTATTAAGTATAAAGAATTATAGTTTTTCTAACATATTTTTGAGGTGATGATGGAATCTGATGCTTAAAAGAAATCAAACATGAAGAGGATGCATTGTATAAAGCCCAATTCTATTTTTATTCCCATTTGTGAATTACCTTGTCTTCTCTACAGAGAAATACATTCATTAAGTTCTTATAAAGCTTTACAGAGTTTTTCTAAGCATATAAATGCAAGTAACAATGTTGAATCTTAGACATATTTTTGTATCACATGTCTAGAGCATTCTCATTTTCTCCTCAATGTCATTCCATTGTTTGGCTGAACTATCTAAGTGATGGATATTTAGGGGAAGCAAGTTTTGTTTTTAAAGGGAAAAATCAGCCAGGTGTGATGGATGGTACATGCTTGTAATCCCAGTACTTGGGAGGCTATGACAGGAGGATCACAGGTTCATGGCCAGCCAGCCTCAGGAACTTAGTGAGGCCCTCCACAACTTAGTGAGACCCTGTTTCAAAATAAAAAATAAAATAGGACTGGGAATGTAGCTCAGAGGTAGAATGCCCTTGGGTTCAATCTCTAGTAACACACACACACACACACACACACACACACACACACACACACCATAAAAATCAAGGTTTTTTCTTTTTCTCTTTTTTTTTTTTTTTTTAAGGAAAGCTGGTAGTTTATTTTTATTCAGAACCGAGGCCTTACCAGAACTGATAACTCTTATTCAGACCTTCGATATATGGAAACTGTGTTGAGATAGAATTTATTTAGCTACTGCATGTTGAAACAAAGTCCTTATCTTTCAAGGTATCGAAGCAAATTAAAGCTGATTCGTGCTAAGCAAGAAGACAGTGGCAATTACACTATTGTAGTTCAAAATGAAGATGACGTGAAGAGTTACACTTTTGAGCTATTAACTCAAGGTATGTAAAGGTGGTAACAGGTAATACTAGCTCAGTGAATAGCCATCTCCCAAAGAGAGCTTGGCACTCCTCTCCCTGGTGTGGGAGCAGATACACTTTAGGAGAGAAGTAGGGTCTGGAGATGTCACCCGTCAGGGACAGCCTTGTTGCATTTGTGAATGCAGGTATAGGTTGAGCATCCCTATTCTGAAACTTTTTGAGTGTTGATGTAATACAAGTAGAAAATTCCACATCTGACTTCTAATGACAGGTCACAGTCAAAACACAGGCCCAGCCGGGCCTGGTGGCGCATGCTTGTAATCCCAGCATTTGGGAGGCTGAGACCAGAGGATCTGCGTTTGCGGCCAGCTGCAGCTATCTAGTGAGGCATTCTGCAACTTAGTGAGACCTGGTTTCAAAATAAAGAATAAAAAATGGGGCTGGGGGTGTAGCTTGAAGGTAGAATGCCCCTGAGTTCAATCCCCAGTACCAAAAAAAACCCAAAAAACCCACACAGGCCCACAAAAATGTTGTGTAAAATTGCTTTCAGTCTACTTGTATAAGGTGTATACAAGACATAAATGAATTTTATGTTTAGGCCAGGGTCCCATTCCCAAGATATCTCAGTATATAGTATATGCAGGTATCTCAAAATAGGGAAAAAAAATATGAAGCACTTCTGGTCCTAAGCATTTCCAAAAAGGATTCTCAGCCTGTTGTTCTGGAGGTTCTGGCTTGCTCTGGAACAGTCTGATTGGGAATTCCTAGGTTCTGACAGCTTTCTTAGCATCTATTTTTTAGTATGGCACCTCCAATTCTGACAAGTGTGCAGTGATGTCTTTTAGTCCAGATGACCTTCATTTGTTCTAGAGGGTTTCGCTTAGCTCCCCCTGTAGACCCTGAATAGTGTCCCCTGCCAGAATGGTGTGCCTGAGTCTGCTACACTCAGGGTCAGTACTATTCACTGAGTCCTTTTGTGTACTGTGTGACAGGCCCCTCCTGCCTGAGATGGGCTCTTTTGATCCTAAACATGTAATATAAGTATGAGCCTATCTCTAATTTATTTGACCTCCAATTAAAAATCTGTGAAACCTAGTTTGATCCCACAGATGTGTTTGGCTAAATACCACTTTAAATTGTACTTTTGTTGATTCCAAGCTCTTGTTTAAAGAGCCTACTTGCCTTTCAAGCCAAGTGAACGCAGACACTTTTCACTCTTTATTCCAGATTTCAAACATCACAGGCACAAACCCCCAAATACCAAAACTGAAAGCACTGTTAACTAACTGGGTCTAAGCGGGAGTGTTACTCACACAAGTGGGCTAAGCCTCCTTCTAGTATGGTTCCTAGGCCAGGTGGACAACTTCTGGACTCATAGGCCACTTGAATTCGCACGAGTCCTGGGGTATGAACTGTGCCATGCTAACCTTCCTCCCCCCCCCCCGCCCCCCGCCCCTCTGCAGTTCCTCCATCGATCCTGAACTTGGCTGATGACCACCATGCTTCTAGCGGGGGACAGACCGTGAGGTGCATGGCTGAAGGCATACCTCTTCCTGACATTGAGTGGAAGATTTGCAAGGACATTAAGAAGTATGGAAACTGCATGTTCCTTGTTCTTTTGTGGTCAGAATGTTTCTCCCTTGACACAAAGGGATGCCTCAAATGCATTTTATTTCTTTGATTGGCCCTTTTTTGTACTTGTGGTTCTTATTTGTCCTAAGGATCATGTTATTCATAAACTGTAAGGTAGGATTCTGAACATAGAGTCCAGCTTCTGGGGGTGGGGATGTGTGTGTTCAGGAATAGCTGTAAGGAGAAGGCCATAGCTTTCGTTAGATTCTCAAAGGGTTTCTAATATGAAGTAAAAAGATGGATCTTTAGCACCACTGTCCACAAGCATTTCTACTATCCTGGCCCATATTCTTGCTTCAAGTTTCTTATTTAGTGAATTTGTGTCGGTGGCTAGACTGGCTTGTGAATGTAAATGAAGATAGTGCCAGGTTGACTGCTCACTCTCTCAACCACCCCACCTGCTGTTTGGTGGGGGTTAACTCACCATTCCCCTTGTCTCCACCATTTTTCAACCTTCTCAAGTAGGCATGTGGACTACTCATTCTATGGTGACTGGCTGTGTTTGGAAGCCCTGATTCCTTCTTCCTGAAGGCTGACGCTCCTCGTCCTACCCTCTCTTGGACTTAGGGATTCTGGCTGGACCTGGAAGTCTTATAGCTCAGTGTAGAGGATGGCCAAACCCTAGTGACACCTTGGGAACCCTCTTTCCACTGTGGGTGCTGAAATGGGCGGGCTCCAGGCCTTTTTGAAGAGAGGAATTTAGAGACTTCCAACATGCTTGATGTTGAACTCAGTTTCAAGATTTTGGAGCAAAGGTTACATTTTATTGAACTTGTTTGTGTCTGCCTCTTTTACAAAGAGTTAACTTCAAAGTATTCACATGCAGGTTAATTCCTTTTGAGCATGTGCAAATGAGTTTTAATGTTAAATATACACACACAAAAAATAAGAAAGCCAACTTGTAGCACCCCCAAATGTAGAAAAGTTCAGAAATGTAGACAAGGTCAGAAATGTAGACACCCACCACCCTGAATCCCAATAATCAGGTGTATGTTTATATCCTTTTTTCTCTCTAGATGTAATAATGAAACTTCATGGACAGTTTTAGCCAACAATGTCTCAAATATCATCATGGAGATCCACCCCCGAAGCAAGAGTACCGTGGAGGGCAGCGTGACATTCGCCAAAGTGGAGGAGACCATCGCAGTGCGATGCGTGGCTAAGAATTTCCTTGATATGAAAAAACAAGAACTGAAGCTGGTGGCTCCCAGTGAGTTGCTCAGTAGTCAAGATAGCTCCAGGCCATCAGTTGAGCCCGGTCTTCCTCAGGCAGAGTGTGGAATCCTAGAGAGGGTGGTACAGAAATGAAGGTCCCAAGGCAGAAATTCAGCTACGACTGCACCAACAGGGCCTCCGGGCCTTTCTTTCAGATTCATATACTCCGCATCTTGCAGAGGCCCCTGGGCATTTTGCTTGACTAATAGTTTGACTACTCAGTCTCTTAAACCTGAGCATCTATGGGTGGGGATGGAGGATGAGGAAGGAGAATTTTATCTCCCATTGTTCCTTTCAACAGTTGAGACAGTTTGAATTATTAAAAAAAAAAAGAGATAAATGAAGTAAAAAAGAATAGAAATGAATGCAACTTTTCAAAATAAGCTTTATAATAAAGTTTATGGAGAGGTTCTGAAGTAAGAATACTATATGGAATACATAAAATGTTTCTCAATCTCAATTATCAGTCCTTGTTGTTCCTATTCAAATTCTATCCAAAAGGTTGTTCTTGGAGAATCTTAGGAGAAAAAGTTGAGTTCTAATTGAATTTTGTCCCTCGCTTTTTCAGGGAAAGAGTTGATATAATGGGTGTGTGAGAGATGGTATTACCCATCCCTAAAATGAGTCAGGAAGCCCTCATGCTTCCCCACCAGCAGCGAGAGATTCCTGTCCTGGCACAGCAACTGTTTCCCCTCAATCTCCATCTTTAAGGGAATTCTCTACTGAATTTCTCTCTTGTTCCCTAGCCCTGCGTTCTGAACTCACGGTGGCAGCCGCAGTCCTGGTGCTGTTGGTGATTGTGATCATCTCACTTATTGTCCTGGTTGTCATTTGGAAGCAGGTAAGTGTTTTCTTGAAGTACTAACAGTCTTTGAAGCCAATAAGAATGAGAAGAACAGCAGCCTCGTTCAGTGCTTGGCACAGGGAAGGAATTCAGTGGTTATAGGTGGAATGAGCGCTGTTGGATGCTATCAAGTCCAATCAGTTTGCAGTTATAGTGAAACTGGGGTGCCTTGGGGCTTCTGTAATTCACCACTTACATGTCCTGGTCATTTGTAGAAACCAAGGTATGAAATTCGCTGGAGGGTCATTGAATCAATCAGCCCTGATGGACATGAATATATTTATGTGGACCCGATGCAGCTGCCTTACGACTCAAGATGGGAATTTCCAAGAGACGGACTAGTGCTTGGTAAGCTGCTAAGTGTGACCTCCAAAGACTCTATTCTCCCTCATACACAGCTTTACTCTATAAAAGGCCTATGGCACAGTAAGGGATCGATCTGAGCTTTGCTTTAAGAAAACTTTGCAATGGAGATTTGTTTGCAGAAATATATGTCCATGTTGAAAGTGAGAATGAATTAATTGGGGCTTGGGAAGAGTTCAGTGGTAGAGCACTTGCCTAGCATACATCAGGCTCTGGGTTTGGTCCCCAGCACTGCAAAAATCAATCAACAAACCAATCAACCATGGTTTTTAAAATCTCATACCATAACAAATTATGGATAAAGGAAATTTAATAGCTGGGTGTGAAAGTGCATGACTGTAATTCCAGAACTTGGGAGACTGACATAGGAGGCTCACAGGTTCAAGGCCAGTGTCAGCAATTTAGTGAGACCCTCAGCTGGGGGTAAAGCTTAGAGGTAGAATGCTCCTGGGTTCAATTCCTAGTACTACCCTCAAAAAGAACTTCCCAAAACAAACAAAACAAAACAAAACAAAACAAACAAAAAAAATAAAACAGAAACAGACAAAACAAAACAAAAAAGGGAGAGAGAATATGAGGAGGCCTGGCAAAGATACCCACCATGAAATGAAAATGGCTTCATTTTCGAAATGGCACAAATTGAAAATTAAATGAATTTATGTAACTAAAAAGGACTAGATGAGAAATGAACGAGTACAACCACAAAGTGGATTTTGATGTAGTGCATACTCAGGGCGCATAAGATACTTCCATGTATTTATGGAATATAGGGTATAAAAATATAGGTCTATTTTAAAGCAAAACACATAAAAATACCAAGCCAACTTGTCACAGATTTCAAATATTTCAGTCCTGGGCTGAGACCAAGTACATGAAGTCCAAGGGAGTTCTGTATGTTTTTTTTTAAAAATTTAAATCACATTCTGAATGAATGAAAACAAGACAAAGGCAAATGAAAGAACTAGAGGTTGTCACAATGAATAATCTAACCAAATACAGTTTTTAATTATCTACCTGTTTCATTCCAAAATATGGCCACGTTTAGGTCTTGGAGAGTTGCTTAATCTGAAATCAAACAAGGTCTCCTTGCTGCTCCCAATTTCAAATGCTTAACCTAAGCTTTCTTTATTGTATTTTTATCACTGTTTCCCCCAAAAGGGATGAGGAGCTTGGAGAAATTAAAAAGTAATAAAATATGGGGAAAGAAGGCAAAATCCCAAATATGCCAAGGGGTGACACCTTGTCTCTGCTGGTAAAGTGTTACCTTTCCCAGTGTAATTGCCAGCAGTGTAGACTTGCATGAAAGGGCAGTGTTGGCTCCTAGCGTCTTTCCTTGGCTTGGCTGTCCTTGGTCAGACTGCACCCTGGAAGCAGATCTCTTCGACAACTATGAGCTCTTTAAGGATGGGGCCACAGTTTTAGTTTCTCTGTGTCTGCCGATGTGCAGCAAAGCGCTGTCTCAGATGTGGTCAGCCTCTGTTGTAGTGGCAAATAGACAGCAAGGAGCCCAGCCCCCAGCGTTCACCTGAGTACCTCTTGGAATCAATGATATTTTGAATACTGAAGTATTTCCAGTGGTCAAGCATTTACTGATACAAAGGATATCTCTGTTTGCATGTGGAGTACAGAAGGGGAGAGAAGCAGGGGGTTTGGGCAGGAGCAAAGGAGCCCAGAGCCTGGCCAGGACAAGCTGCTAGCCAGTGTTCACACCAGGGAGGGCTGCATCCTCCTCTCTCTTGGCTGTGTTTTCCTTTCTGTTGCAAATGTTGTTTGACAAAAGCAATTACGCTAATTTCCTTCCCTGTGGGCTGGATTTTTTTTTTTTTTTTTTTTTTTTGACATGATGACTTCGGAGGAATAATTAGGTTTCCTCAATACAGGAAAAATATCCACCCAGCTGAACACTGGGAGTGCTGGCCACTGGGACTCCTGGTGCTGGTGTTTGTTGATGGTTCTGCATGTGTTGATGGTTTTGCTTGCTCACAGGTCGTATCTTGGGATCTGGTGCATTTGGAAAAGTGGTTGAAGGAACAGCCTATGGATTAAGCCGGTCCCAGCCTGTTATGAAAGTAGCCGTGAAGATGCTCAAACGTAAGTGCTGCTTCTTGGGGATGTTTTGAATATGGAGATAGTAAGTGAATTGACCAAAATCACGGAGCAAATTTAAATACAGAAAGTAAATGGCAAATTTAGGACTAGATCCTGGTTCTTTTGTGTGTTTAGACTGTTTTATGTGTGTTTAGACTGTTTTGTCAGATCTGTTTTGATTACTCTTGCCATTTCTATGTTGGAAACCCAGGAGTTCTTATTTCTAGTGACCTCTCACTCTAAAGGCAGGGGACTAGTCGTTAGACTCTATCTGCTTCTCTGTTAGACTCTTGGTAAAGAAAATGATATCGAGTAACAGGATTAGCCACATTTTTAACTTTTTTCTGAAAATGAAAAGTAGAAAGTTCAGTTGAAGAGTTACACAATTTATTCCTTCAACAGCTACAGCTAGATCAAGTGAGAAACAAGCTCTCATGTCTGAACTGAAGATAATGACTCATCTGGGGCCACATTTAAACATTGTAAACTTGCTGGGTGCCTGCACCAAGTCAGGTAGGCTCACTGACCTGCCCAGGAGGGAGGGTGGGCATGGTGGCCCTGTGGCTGTGAATCTGTTGGATGCAGCTCAAATCCCCCTCCCACCCCCACACACGCAGTGAATGTAAGTCTCCTCTGTGAGGTCCACTGGTTCAATGGCAGCTCGCTGATTTGGGGCAACCTCTTGCCAGTCCAAACAGCAACTCACAGCTTTCCTGCTCTTAATGTTTCTCCCCGGCTCCTCACTGGTTTTGGTCTCCACAGGCCCCATTTACATCATCACTGAGTACTGCTTCTATGGAGATTTGGTCAACTATTTGCATAAGAATAGGGATAGCTTCCTGAGCCGCCATCCAGAGAAGCCAAAGAAAGAGCTGGACATCTTTGGATTGAACCCTGCTGATGAAAGCACACGGAGGTGAGTGGGAAGAGACAAGCCTCACACATGGAGAGAAGCAGGTGCTGATGGATTCCATGTCTGCAGACTCAGTGCCCAAGATAGCAAGACTTAGAATCAAGCCAGCCTGGTCAGCCAGACATGAAACTGCAGATAGAGAGACAGTGTCTGCAGGTGTTTTGGAGTTGGATGTCATATGGGAAGGCCTTGCTGATAATTTTTCGAGAGAGTTACAACTATTTGGGGAGCCATTCTGCTGTTTACATGCAATCCACTTAGGACATGTAAAATGCAGCTCTAGCCAGGAACGCCTGAGTTTCTGTGGATTGCAAGACACTCTGAGAATCACCAAACTTGAGCTGTGGTCCTTGCGGAACCCAGGCCTATAAATCAAGCCAGTGATAGTGGTTTCCACTGCAGAAACCTGCAAATACTACAAAAACCTCTGTACACATGAAGTTCTATAAGATCAGAAAGTCCAAGGAATTCACTTTGTTTTCATTTACTTAATGGATGGCAAATGGGTGCTAAATTTCTTGAGTCACAGGAGTTGTCTGCCCAAGCCACATGGTCACACGGCCCACGTTCATGGTTTATGAATTTAAAAACAAACACAAAATAAGGGCGGATTTAATGTCATGATTTTTTCCCCCCAAATATTAACTAGAACATTTTCCAAGTCTATGGGAGCATATCCCCTGTGTTAAATGTGGCATTTCAGGATGTCGTTGTTCCTGCTGAAGACATACAGAGGAGTGGCTTTGACAACAAATAAACAAATGAACAAAAAAATTAAGAATCTTGGCAGCTAACATTTGTGGAACCCCAAAATTCCTATAGTCTCTCCCATCTTTGTACATTTTAAGAAAAATGCCTCCTTCATGCCAGACTGAGCATTTTCCTTACATGTCCCTGGAACCTTCCTTCCTGTACAGCATACCTGAGTTGGGGATGACCTGTGTCTTGTTTGATTAATGCTGTCTCCCTCCCTAAACCACCCCACATGTATGGTTCACGTTGGTTTTGCTTTTGCTCTGCCTATCTCAGTATCTGGCTCACTGTAAAGCATCATCTACCAAATCACCTCCTGTGTGGTCTCTCCAGAGGGGCACTGGCTGAGAGTTTTTTTTTTTTTTTGACAGCTATGTGATTTTATCCTTTGAAAACAATGGTGACTACATGGACATGAAGCAAGCTGATACCACACAGTATGTCCCCATGCTAGAGAGGAAAGAGGTTTCTAAATACTCGGACATCCAGAGATCGCTGTATGATCGTCCAGCCTCATATAAGAAGAAGTCTATGTTAGGTAAAAGTGTCTGTACTCAGTCTGGGGATTTTGCTCTTCCAGTGGTGTAATATGGTATTTAAAACACTCAGAGGAAGGCGAACCGGGGGGCGGGGGGGATGAGTTGACCTGCCAGGCCACGTGGTTCCCAAATGCAAGTCTGCTCAGCTGGGTCCATGACATACTTTTATAAGCTTGTAGTCTGTGAATTAAAAGGAATAAAGACGTAATGTAATGGATTTCTAAAACTAAGTATGATTGCTTTGCAGAGTCATTTATTCTGATATAATGGCCTTTTGTTGTTAACATGTCTTTTTTAAATTAAATGTTTAAAATTTATTTATTTATTTATTTTTGCAATGCTGGGGATCAAGACTGGGGGCCTCACACATTCTGGGCAAGTGCTCTGCCATTGAGCTACATGCCCCGATTTTTTTTTTTTTTTTTTTTATGAAAGCATAGTGATAATTGATTTTGTTTTGTTTTGGCACTGTGGATTGAACCCAAGGCCTTGTGCTTGCTAAGCACACTCTCTGCTGAGCTACAACCTTACACCCAGTAATTGATGTGTTTTTTTTTTCCCTCAATGTGCTTACTTGGCAAAATTGAAAGTTGGCAATCTTTCATTGTTTCTTCATAGTGGTTTTTTTTTCTTAAGTTTTATGAGATTGGTATCTATGAATTCAGCAAACCTTTAATTTTAGCTTCCTACCATCCAATTTTTTGATAGAAAGTGGAGAGTAGACAATTTGAGGTTATTTTCTCTGACAAGTGTTGTTTCTGTTGACTGTTGTTTGAAGGCAGATCTATCTGTTTTCAAAACAGAGGCATATGCAGTAGGGTTGAGTTGATTTCTAAACTCTGGGGTACCTCGCCGATGCCATGCCAGGTGGACCACCTCTCATCTGCTCCCGGGTGGCTCCTGCAGGGGTCTAGTCTGAGAACAGACTTGGAGTAGGAGAGCTGCAAGATGGCTCTGACCTTGGCTTTTCGTGCGAAGTTGTTTTGGGGGTTTTGAGCTCTCCTGGTCGATGCAGAAGTGTTGAGCTGCCATGGAAACTGTTTTGAAAATCTTTAATGTGCTCTGAATGATTTCAGGGTTCTTAAGCAAAAGGTACAATCCATTAAAAAAAAAAAAAAAAGGTGCTTGTTTTGCAAAACTCAGTACACAATAATATTTTCCATTTCTGCAGTTCCAAGTTCCATTCACCTCACATTGCCAAATGGGTGAACTTCCAGGCACTTTTTAAAGATTGGCCAATGAGAGTTATCGGAACCAGTGTTTCCTCTCTCCTCCCGTATTGTTAAAAATAGTTTACATTGCTTCCCAGGCTGAGCTGGTGGACTTGGCACCAGATGTTGGGGTCTGAGTCATGCTCAGGCCCAGGCCAGGCCCTGTTGGCAGGCAGACCACTGTTTGCTGGCCTTCCCGTAGCTGGCTGAAAAAATGTGAATGGCTGGAGCTATTCTTCACTTGACTGAAACATTTTAAAAAGGGTTGAGAACTACTGGCCTACATTGCCTTCTTCCTCGAAAACTCTGGGACCCTTCCAGATTGGCCGAACTGGGGAGAATGGACAAGTTATAAACAGAGGGAAGTCAATGCAAAGTCATTGGCACTCTTTTTTTGTTATTGTTGGTATCAGGAGTTGAACCCAGTAGCATTCTACCTCTGAGCTTCAATTCCAGCCCTTTTTTATTTTTCATTTTGAAACATGGTCTCGATAAGTTGCTGAGGGTCTTGCTGAGTTGCTGAGACTGGCCTCAAACCTTCCATCCTCCTGTCTCAGCCTCCCAAGAACTGAGCTTATAGGCCTGTGCTATCACTCCTGGCTCACTGGCACTGATCTTTAAGGTTGCCACCTCCTCTGATTGACACTTAATTTAATTGACCATGAAGGTAGCTTTAAAAAGAAAAGTAATTTCCAGAAACTACTGTTTTAGAGGGTCACAGAAGACTTTAGTGTGCATGAGTTTTAAAGATGGCTATGTGATTATTAAGGTTGAAAAAAGAAATGGAAGGGCCCCCCCCCCCCAAATCTATATGTATCAGACGTGGTACACATGCCTATAATCCCAGCTACTCAGGAAACAGGCAGGAGGATTGCAAGTTCAAGGCTAGTCTAGGTAACTTGGTGAGACTCTGTCTCAAAATAAAAAATAAAAAGGGTTAGAGATATAACTTAGTGGTAGAGCACTTGTCTAGCATGTACAAGCCCCTGGGTTCAATCCCTAGTCCCTAGTACCATTACAAAAGAGAGAGAGAGAAAGTAAAAAAATCTGTGAGAACTCATTAGAGAAATCAATTTTAGATTGGTCATTATGGTTATATGTGTATACACATGCACACCCACACACCAAGTATGTGCTTCTGCATGCAGGTTGACTGTCTCTTATTTGAAATGCTTGAGACCGGATATGTTTTGGATTTTTTTTTTCAGATTTTTGGAAACTTACATAAACACAATGAGATATCTTGGGGATGGGACTCTGGTCTAAAACACAAAATTCAGTTATATTTTATATACATAGGCCAATAGTTTGTTTTTTTTGTTTTTTTTGCGGTACTGGGGATTGAACTCAGGGGCATTCTACCTCTGAGCTATACCCCCAGCCCTATTTTTTATTCTTTATCTTGAAACAGGGTCTCACTAAGTTGCGGAGTGCCTCACTAGGTAGCCGAGGCTGACTGTGAACCTGGATCCTCCAGTCTCAGCCTCCCAAATGCTGGGATTACAAGGGTGCACCACCATGCCCAGCTCCATAGTAGTTTTATATAATATTTCCAGTGCACCTGCGTTTTGACTGCCGCCCATCACATGAGGTCAGGTTGAAATTGTCAACTTGTGATGCCAAGTTGACACTTAAACAGTTTTGGATTTGGGAGCATTTTGGATTTTGAGGTTAGGAATGTGCAACCTGTGTATATTTCTTATAAAAGAAAGAACTTTATGTATTTGCAGTGCTAGAGATGGAATAGAGGGCCTTAAGCATACAAAGCAAATGCTTTAACACTTATCTCTGCCCCCAGCCCCCTTTGCATAGTTTTGGCATCCACCTGGGCACTTTAGAAATGCTCTAAGAAATGACCTTTGCTTGTGTTCTTTGACCAAGTCTCTGCAGCCCGACAGGCAGCCGGGCCCCTCGGGAGTCACAGTGGTGGGTGAGCTCTCATGCTGTCCACCAGCACCAACACGTTTCATTCCTCTTCTGCAGACTCCGAAGTCAAAAACCTCCTTTCGGATGATAACTCAGAGGGGCTTACTTTGTTGGATTTGTTGAGCTTCACCTATCAAGTTGCCCGAGGAATGGAGTTTTTGGCTTCAAAAAATGTAAGTTCAAGGAACAGAGACCTCCTTAGCCCCAGCTGCAGATTTCAGAGTGAGGGGAATCTGCAAGGAAGGAGGTAGTTGGAGTGCAACCTCAGCGAGCCCAGTAGCAGCGCTGCTCCTCCTTTCCCTCCCTGTCTGCCTCTTCCCCTAGGCAGGGTGGGAGCCCAGCTCCGAGGGGTTGGGGTGAGGGTTAGCCCTTTGTGCCAGGACAGCCTTGGTGAGGTGCATGTCGGGCAGCTCCAGATGTGCCACGGAGTGGCCAGTCTTGTAAGAGTGCCACTATCTAGTCACCAATGGATGGACCTTGAAATCGTTTCTTCCCTGTCCTCCCAGTGTGTCCACCGGGACCTGGCTGCTCGGAATGTCCTTCTGGCACAAGGGAAAATCGTGAAGATCTGTGATTTTGGCCTGGCCAGAGACATCATGCATGATTCGAACTACGTGTCCAAAGGCAGCGTACGTACCCTCTGCCCTCACCCTCCCTCCAGTTAATCTTTGAAGCCAAGTGTTGCTTCTTGCCATTTGCTGCCCCTCTTTTAAACAAGAAGATGCATGAGTGGAGTCTGGAGGGAGAGGGTGTCAGTAAAGCTCAGGCTCTGCAGCCAGCCAGCCTGGCTGTGGGTACCACCTCCACCTCTGCGCTAGGGCTGAGATTTGGGGCAAGTTCCTTGCCCATTCCCTACCTTGGTTTCCTTGCTTGTAGCAGGGAGGCAATAGTAGCATCACCCCTGAGTTGGGGTGGAGGATTAAATCAGGGAATTCATGTGAGTGCGTAGGAAAGAGCCAGGAATGTAGTGTTAGCTATTAACAAGTAAACTGTGTGTATGCAAGCTGAGTGTGGTGGTGCATGCTTGTAATTCCACTACTTGGGAGGCTGAGACCGGAGGATCTGGGTTCCCAGCCAGCCTCAGTTACTCAGTGAGGCTCTCTGCAACTTAGTGAGACCCTTTTTCAAAATAAAGAATTAAAAATAGGGCTGGGGGTATAGCTCGGAGGTAGAATGCCCCTGGGTTCAATCCCCAGTACTACAACAACAACAACAAAAATGTGTGTATGTATGTGCAGGCATGCATTTCCAAGGACAGGGTCTCTATTTTTTTTTTTTTTATACTGGGGATTGAACCCAGGGGCATTCTACCTCCATGCTACACTCTCAGACCTTTTTAAGTTTTTTTTTTTTTGTTTTTTTTTTACTTTGAAACAGGGTATGTCTAAGTTGCCAAGGGCATCACTAAGTTGCTGATGCTGGCCTGGAACCTATGATCCTCCTGACTTAGCTTTCCAAGAATTAGGATTACAGGTGTGTGCCACCATACCCAGCTTAACTTTTATCAGATTTTCAAAAGGCCATTGTGACTCCTAAAATGTTGAGACCATATAAGTAAATATATCTTAGAGACATCGTTTCCTTAGAGATTGTCATTGTATCATATACTTGAACCACTCTCTCCATCCCTTCCACCTGTGAACAGATGACACAGCTTAGGGTACACCTGCCATCCAGAGGTACAATTCCAAATCTTTCACCGCAGTGGTTTGGAGACAGCTCACAGGGTTGCTGTGTTCACCGAGAGAAGAACATTGGCCTGTGCTCTGTGTGGCACAGGTACACATGTATACACATGTAGCCATGAACCCGTGACTGTGGCTCTTCATAGGCACCTTGAGAAAATCACTGAACTTTGTTTGGTAGAGCCGACTTCTCACCTCGTCACATAAGGTTATAGATCTCTTTTTTTCCCTAGCAGTCCTGGGGGACTGAAGGATGCTAACATGATTACTTTATATATCTACCACCTCAGTTTAGTATTTATACCAAAGTTTGGACCAGCTTCACAAAAGAGGGTGTAAAATATCTTGCTGTCTCTTTGTAGTGGTGAAAAACTACTACTTATTTTTTTAAAGTTCAAAGCAGTAATTGCCTCACAGATAGCTGGTTCTGTCCTTAATTTTGTTCCTAGGAATACCTGAAAATAGGGGACAGGTGTGTTCAGGGCTCACACTTTAGGGGCAAGAGCTCATGATTAAATGTTTTTGGCCATTATCCCTCTGGAAGAGGTGAGAAGCAACAGTGACCCTTCATCGTTCATCAGATATTTATTAGGAGGTCACTAGGGAGCAGGTGTTGAGAGCACAACAGTGAGCGAAACACACCCAAGATGCGCTTGTGGGCAAGATCATTAGTGCAAGTTGCTCTTAGCCAGGGAGGACCGTTTCCATTCCCCCTGCTGCAGCTCATCTGTACAGAGACCTGGGCTTAAGTTCCTCCCTCCTTCCCGCAGACCTTCCTGCCGGTGAAGTGGATGGCACCGGAGAGTATCTTCGACAACCTCTACACCACGTTGAGTGACGTCTGGTCTTACGGCATCCTGCTCTGGGAGATCTTTTCCCTTGGTATGTGCCTGACATCTCTGCTTGTTTGGGCTATTCTGGAACAGCCTGGGAAGGGACAATGTTTGTTCCAGCTCCAGGCAGGATGTAAGCGATGTGGAGGTTCACGCTGTGAGTCAAGTGTGCGGTGGCTGCTCCACCCGACCATCTGCCCTTGCCCTGTGCAGACTGAGTGAGGGTGCTTGGAGGTTGTACCGTCACCCCGGCCTCTGCCCCCCTTCTCCTTTGGGCTATCTCAGAATGATTTTCTTCCACTGCAAGTGCTCCTGATGACCCTCATTCCTTGGCTGCTTTTTAATTTTGGACTTTGGGTGGAAGGTTCACCAGTGGGAACAGTTGCCTGGTCTCACCTGGGGGTGATCGAGGCTGGGTGATCCATGCTCAGGGGGAAAGTTGTGTGTGTGTGTGTGTGTGTGTGTGTGTGTGTGTGTGTGATGACTGCCCTTCCTGGTGGGTCTGAAGGAGAGAAACCTTGAAGGCCTTTGGTCAGTCAATCAGTAGGCACTGAACAACCCAGGTGCCCCTTGCTGCCAGCTGAGGGCCCTGAGAGAGGATGGGTCAGCACCCTGCCGCCCAGGTGGGTCACCTGGGGAGAGAGAGTCACACACTTAGAGGTAATACGAGTCCAGAGAAGTAGTTCTGGAAGGCTTCAGTGAGGGAACCGAACTTGACCTGACCTTGGTTATAAAAATGAGAACCCTGTCACGAATGTGTCTTTTCCCCTGATGTGAGGGTAGAATGTGTCCTCCCTCCCTGTTCTCTTTTTTCTCTTCTACGTTTCCCTTCAAGGAGGGTCTCCATGGACCATCCCAGTTTGTGGCTTAGCAGAGTTTCATACCCCCTAAAAACCAGAGGATTTTCTAGACAATTCAAGCCCCAATGTTGACCTTTGCTATAATTATTTGAGGATTTCTGGTGAAAATGAATTTCTTGCCCTTGATGATTCAGAAGTTCCTCTTGCTTTTCTGGTTTGCTTGTATATATAGGTTTAATTGTCAGAAACACTGAGAAACATTTTGTGCTTTTTAGTCTAAACATGCAGAATTTTTGCCTAAGGTGCTTGGACATGATTAACCAATCTAGGTTTTTTTTTTTTTTTTCTTCTGTACTGGAGATTGAATCCAGGGCCTGGCACATGCTAGGCAAGTACTCTACCACTAAGCTATATCCCTAGTCCATTTAAAAAAATTTCATTTCAAGACAGGGTCTTCCTAAGTTGTGTAGGCTGGCCTCAAACTTGTGATCCTCTTGCCCCAGCCTCTTGAGTAGCTGGGATCACAGTTGTGCCTCACCACACCTAGTGTATATTAGTTAAATTTAAAATTTGAGCAGAGCCTCTAAGCTCAAAGAAATAATACTTAGTGGCCTTGAAAGAACCAGGACATCGAGGCTCTAGGATTGTAGATATTTCCTGTCACACTGTATCACCCCAAAGTTTCCAACAGTGTGTGGCGTGTTTGTCATTCTGGTTGTCTTCTTTGGCTCTTAAGGTGGCACACCCTACCCTGGCATGATGGTGGATTCTACTTTCTACAATAAGATCAAGAGTGGGTACCGGATGGCCAAGCCTGACCATGCCACCAGTGAAGTGTGAGCTCCCTCCCCATGCATGGGCCCATGTCCCTGCCAAGTGGGTCTGTGGGGTGGGGGTACCCACCTCCTCTTCCCGTGCCCACTCCGAGCTCTGTGCCCCTCCAGCTATGAGATCATGGTGCAGTGCTGGAACAGCGAGCCGGAGAAGAGACCTTCTTTCTACCACCTGAGTGAGATAGTGGAGAATCTGCTGCCTGGACAATATAAAAAGGTTTGTCTCGTCTCTTACGGCGGGTGGAAGGCCTTGGGCAAAGGGAGGAGAGAGCAACTGGCAGTTATGCCAACACTGTTCAGCTCTGTGTGAAAGGACACAGATTGTGTGTTCCTGTGCCTGGAGCTTTATGGAGCGCTCCATGGGTCCCTGGTAGCAGTGATGAATGAGAACCTCCTGATCCCTCGGCCCCTTTCATCTTATGTGCACAACACCTGTAAGCACTTTATTCTCCAGATGTTTGAGTAGCCAAAGCTACTGTGCAGTTAGAAGTCTCAGGACATCCATGGCCATTAAATTGCTAATTTGAATGCATTTAAATCCGTGCAAAATTGGCTTTTGCCAGCTGACTGGAAGGGACAGCCTGGCTGTTATCTGTGGCTCCAGCTGGTTTTCTGTGGCACAGGAAGCATTGTTCAAAGGAATAAATGTAATTTCATGGAACCAAGCAGGAGAGGTAAATGAATGAAACAACTTTCTTCCAAGGCCTTGAGAAGGAAACCCAGGCAAACTTATAATAGATTCCGTTTCTTAGGTTTGGATTAATCATTGTGTAGACTTTTCACATTTACGAATTCCCTTCCTTTTTTTTTTTTTTTTTTTTTGCGGTACTGGGTATTGAACTCAGGGGCATTCTACCTTCGAGCTACACCCCCAGCCCTATTTTTTATTCTTTATTTTGAAACCGAGTCTCACTAAGTTGCGGAGTGCCTCACTAGGTAGCTGAGGCTGGCCTCGAACCCGGATCCTCTGGTCTCAGCCTCCCGAATGCTGGGATTACAAGCATGCGCCACCACACCCGGCTGACTTCCCTTCCTTTTCTCAAGGAGGATCAGGATGAGAGGTTGTGGTGGGACCTCTTATAGGTTAAACTGAGAGTTAAATACTTGAGTGGGTTGATAATCTCAGTGTCCATTGCAGCTTCTGTAAGTGAGACACGGAAGGGCAGAAGGAAGGTAACCTTAGGTTGGTCAAAGGCACTCTGATTGGTGGAGATGTGCTAGTGGGAAGAGATTGGAACTGTCAGACTTTAAAAATTTTTTATACTGGGGATTGAACCCAGGACCTTGCACATGAGTGCTCTACACTGAGCTACACCCCCTGCTCCTTTTTATTTTATTTTATTTTATTTTGATACAGGGTCTCTCAAAGGTTCTCAAGCTGTCCTTGAATTGGTGATCTTCCTGACTCAGCCTTTCTAGTAGCTGGGATTATGGGCATGTGCTGCTTTTCTTTCTTTCTTTTTTTTGAGGTTAGACTTCCCCAACAGTTAGGGATTAAGAAGGTGTTGGGTGTTCTGTGCCCAGTGGAAGTACTCACCCCTTCCTATGGGCGCATGTGGAACCCCTGGAGAGACCCTGTGATGGGGGCCAGAAGGCTCCACACTAGTTTTGGGGTGTGTGTGTGTGTGTGGGTGTGTGTGTGTGTGTGGCACACGGTTGTAGCTACCAACTTGGAGAAGGGGTTCTTGGCATCTGAAGACCTTTCGGCAGCAGATCTCAGCCATTGGTGTCTTCCTTCATGCCCCTGTCGCTGGGGCTGGTCTCTTCTTTAGTTATCTAAATCTCATGTGTGTGAGGTAGTTTGAAAACACATGCAGTTAAATCATAGTAAGTTCTGTATGTCTCGATTCAGTTTGGCCAATAACACTTAATTAAATATGCGAAATGGATTCTTACAGAGTTATGAAAAGATTCACCTGGACTTCCTGAAGAGTGACCATCCTGCCGTGGCACGCATGCGCGTGGACTTGGACAACGCATACATTGGTGTCACTTACAAAAACGAAGAAGACAAGCTGAAGGACTGGGAAGGTGGCCTGGACGAGCAGAGACTGAGCGCGGACAGCGGTTACATCATCCCTCTGCCTGACATCGACCCTGTTCCCGAGGAGGAAGACCTGGGCAAAAGGAACAGACACAGGTAGATGTGGGCGGCGCCTCAGCTGCCCGCCTGCCCCTGCCCCAGCATGTCTGCTCTGAGGACCCATGCTACTGATAACGAGGCTCTCGTGGGGTAGCCAGTTGTATCGGGGAAGCAAGGTCCACAGGCCCCAGGGTGCCCAGGTGGTTCTGCAAATG
This sequence comes from Graphiurus murinus, assembly GCA_004027655.1. NCBI lineage: Eukaryota > Metazoa > Chordata > Mammalia > Rodentia > Gliridae > Graphiurus > Graphiurus murinus. The sequence continues at coordinate 60,007 of PVLC010004108.1, forward strand.
CCTCCCAGATAATTCTAATATGTTCTCCACCCCTGGGCCGTGCGTGGGAGAGCCCTGAGTCCTCCGGCCATTTGATCACACTGATACAGCAGCTGTGATGATTGGTAATGCACTCCTCTCCTCTGTGGGCTTAAATAGTCATGATCTGAGGATGAAATTGAGAGAGAACCCCGGTCAGGTTACTTATGCTATATCAGTGGTCCTTAATCCTGGCTGCAAGTTGGAATCTCCTGAAGAGGATTTTAAAACTACTGATAGACAAGCCACACCCTGGCTGATTTGTTCTTTCTTTTTAAATTTGCATTATGGAGAATTTCTAATATATGCACAGTTTATACAGCATAATGAGCTATCAGGTGTTGGCCACTCAGCTTCAATGCCTTGTGGCCAGTCTGGTTGCATGAACAGTCATATCTATATCTCCTGGGTCCTCTCTGGATTATTTGGAAACAAATCTCTGGCATCATATTTTATTCATAAAAATTCTAGTGTAGATATCTCTAAGAGATAAGGGCTATGTCATAAAAAATAACTATAGCTATTACAAATTGTTAAAAATAACTACTATGCCATTATCTTAGCACCCCAAATGGACAATAAATTGTTAAGATCAACAGAGATACCCGGAGTTCAAATTTCCCTGATATTTCATGAATATTATTGTACATTTGGTTTGTTCTACTCGAGATCCAAATAAAAGTCGAACATTGCACTTGGTTGATGTTGTCTGTATAAGTTTTCCAGCCTACTTTGTGCCCCTTTGCATCTCTCTTGTGAAGAAGGCAGAGCATTTGCTGGTAGGATCCCCACAGTCAGGATTTTGCTGATTATGTTCCTGCTGATTATCACATTCCTCTGTGATTTGTTGTCAACTGGTTTGGTTATCTTGAGGCTTGAATAGTCAGGTGGACTTTTGGCAAACATGCTCGAGAAACAGTGCTCTGTCCTTCTGTCAGAAGGCACACACTGTCCTATTGTCTGTCTTCTGCCATTAGCAGCCATGGGTGATCATTACTGAGATTCGTTAATTCATCACTAAGGTGCTGCTTATGCTCAGCTGGGACCAAGAACCACCGGCTCACAGAGTCCAGATGTATGGGGCAGTGGCCCAGTCCCCATACTCTTTGCCTGGCCATTGTGCAGGGGCAGGAGGAGGAGGAGGAGGAGGAAGAGGAGGAGGAGAAGGAGGAGGAGGAGGAGGAGGTGATAGTGGGTCCTTGTTTAAGGCCCTCATTGCTTATGTGACTCTTTTTTCCTTCTTTGTTCAGGACATTGTTTTATCTTCATCCTTAGTCATTCAGTTAACTACATACAATTATTTAGGCAGAAGAGCATAGCATTATTTTGGAGATTTCTGATTGTGACCTTCTGTTAACAAATATAGGCAGAAAGTATAGACAGCCCTTGTTTATCCAGAGGCACTGCGTAATTTTGGAAGTACAGTTTTTGTTTTTGGAATATATTATGATATGTGGAGGTGGGGCAAAGTGGCCTGTCTGACTTACCTTTCTAATCATGCTTTACTTAAGCCAGTTTATATTCCTTTAGCAAACAGTGTTCCTCCAAGTTTTAGGGTCTGATGGTTGAACTTCAGAGGGTAATAGGAAGGCTGGACGGTGGGACCAGGGGCTTTCTCCCTCAGATCTTTTCTCTATTTGGTTTCTTTGTATTAGGGGCTCTGAGTGATATTTTAATTGTAAAAGCATTCTATTTCAAAATAAACTTAGAAAGTCACAGGTGATAAATAACACCAGAAAGATACCTGAAAATTTTCTAGGGATGCCAGGCTGGGCGCAGAATTTAACACATTCTACAAAGAGAACAATTCTAGTTTCGAGGTCATTGCTAGATTTGATAATTAGAATTCTGCAAGAGTAATGCATTTAATTTTAGAAACACATGTGGTATGTCCCAGATTTCACTAAGTCAGGTGAGACCATGGTCCTAAGTGGTGCAATGGACAGGGCCTGGGAGGGGGACCCCAGAGCTCGGGCTCAAGCATCAGCAGGAAGCCATCAGTCTTCTCCTAAGCTCAGATATTGGCCTTGGTAGGCATGAGAAAGACAGGCTTTGCCGTAGAAGAATTGGAGTACCAGGTCAGAGCCCATTGGCAGCAGGCACTGGGCTACAAGATGGGCATTGTGGCTCAGACACCTGTTGTGAGCCCAGTTGACAGCTCTGGGACCCACGATGAAGCCTGACAAGCAACCAAGGTGATCTTCTGCTGAGTCCTGGTGGCCATTAGCTTCTTCTGTCCCCACATTCCTGCCTCCTGCCTGTGAAACAGGTTAGCAGAGAGAGGCCTATGCCAGGCCTAGAAGGCCAGTGCTAGGGGGCCTGACTTACCTGGTGACTTGCCCCCAAGGAGGGGCCGGTAGTCCCTACCATGACATCCACAGTAGGGTCATAAGGGTTGACTAGGACTCCAGCTGGAGCCTGGGCCCAGGGCCCTACGAGCACCTCTAGCTCCCAGGGAGATGGCTGTCAGGATCCAGGACCAGCCAAGTGGACTGGGAGGTCCAGGACCGGAGTGTACCAGAGTATGAATGGAGATGGTGTGAACTAGGAGCTGAGACAAAGTCATAGTCATAAGGAAGGTCTCAGTCTGTGGGGTTATGAAAGGTCACCATAGCTCAGTTGCCACATAGTCCTGGGGGCTCTCTGGGCTGCAGGGGCCTCGGGGTGGATGGCTGCACACTGTCTCCTATAGGCCTCTGGCTGGCCAGATTTGGTCCCTTGCCTGAGAACAAATATGGAGAGGAGGGGACAGAGGCCAAGGTGGCAGAGTAGGCCAGACAGGCAGGTAGCAGCTGGAGGAGAGCCCCTCTGGCTGGCCACCTTCTCTTGATGTCTTTAAGCTACATGTACAGCATGCTGCAGAAGCCTCACAATGAGGAGAATAAACTGGTTCTAGCCTCTAATAGATGATGATCAGTGTGGAGCAAAAATATATACGTAAAAACATAGGTAGCAATACCATGCAGAATTAAGGATAAGACAGCAAGGTTCATAGAAGAGAGAACAGATGGGGAATCAGACAGGCTGGTGACTTTAGGAAAGATTATTTTCCAAAAAACTTTTGTGAAAAATGTTAAATGTATAGAAATATTGTGAAACTGCATCTACCATTGAGAGTTAGCAGTTGTTAACATTTTGCTGCATTTGCTTTATCTTGCTATATGTGTGTAATAGATATTGCATAGATCATATCACACACATATCTCCTTCCCTCCCTTCCTCCCTCCATCCCTTCCTTTTTTCCTTCTTTCCTCTATACTGGGGGTTGAACTGAGGGGCATTCTACCTCTGAGCCATGCTCCCTGCCTTTTTTATTATCTTTTTTTGAAACAGGGCCTTGCTAAACTGCTGAGTGTCTCACTAAGTTAGTGAGGCTGGCCTCAAAGCTGTGATCCTCCTGTCTCAGACACCCCAGCGAGAGGCCTCTCCTGTGCCTTTTGATCAGGAATTGCTTCTTTTCTCTTCCACCAGGATTGCTTAGGGAAAGTAGAAATTGTTACAGCTTGTTAGCAACTTGGATGTAAAACTTGGCAGGAGAGAAGGAAAGCTGAAGTGTGAAGGGGACCCGTGCACCTTGGTTTTCCATGTGGCTTTGCACAGCTAGGGGTGATGAGCAGCTGACTTGCCACTCTGGGCAACCTGAGCTGGCATGCCAGAGGATCTTGCAGGAATCGCTTGTTTGCCTGGGCTGGCTGCCCTGGAACTACACCTACGGTCTAGGTGGTGTGTACATATGCTCTAACCTGTCCTTTTCTCCCCTTGGCCAGTTCGCAGACCTCCGAAGAGAGTGCTATTGAGACAGGTTCCAGCAGCTCCACCTTCATCAAGAGAGAGGACGAGACCATTGAGGACATCGATATGATGGACGACATTGGCATAGACTCCTCAGACCTGGTGGAGGACAGCTTCCTGTAACTGGTGGATTCAGGGGGTACCTTCAGCTCCTGGAGCCCCCTCTGAGTTCCTTTGAGAAAACCACTTCAATGCAATGCAAGATTGAGAGGACTCAGATGATGTGTAAGGAGAAGTTCCCAGCCAAGGGGCTCTGGGAGCCTCCTGCATATGAATGAATGGGATATCTTGAAATGAACTTTTCAGCGTTGCTTCTCGCAATGCTTCAGTAGCATCTCAGCGGTGTGTGAAGTTTGGAAATAGATGGACAAGGGAATAATAGGCCACAGAAGACGAGCTTTGTGTTTCAAGGGCATTGGTGAGATTCCCACGTACACAATTTGTACTATGACAAAACTCCAGCATTGTAATTATGTAAATAACTCTAACCCAGGATGTGTTTAGATTTGTATTAACTATCTTCTCTGGACTTCTGAAGAGACCACTCAATCCATCCATGTACTTCCCTCTCAAAACCTGGTATCAGCTGCTGTTGAATTTTCTTGTGAAGTGCATGCAAAACCACTTTTGAACCTTAAAAGGTACTAGTACTATCATATTTTACTTTTTTTTTTTTAGTATTAAAGAGATAAAAGATAACAATTAACCAACCTCGTTTGATAGATTTGGGTCCTTAGGAAGCCCAACAATTCATTTTCATATTGTAATCCACGTTTATAATAATACTACTGTTATGAATAATGCTAAATGTGTACTATGTAACATGACTTCCCTACAGAGAAAGAAGCTCAATTTTATAAAAACCCTTACTAAGTAGGTGACAGATATGACAGTTTTTGACATTTGTACTAAATAATATGTTTCTCTATAAAATATGTTGATAGCGTTAGTGGATTAAATTTAGTAAACGTAGAGAACAAAGTATAAGTAGTGTTGTCCAGGAAGTCAAAGCTTATAATCGTGTACTGAATAGGTTCCCAAATCCATTGTACTAAAACAGTTAATGACCTCTGAAGTAATAGGATTAGAAGCTAAGGAAACCCCTGAATCCTAAATGTTCTCAATATAAAGGCGTAAGCCTGTGCTTAAGGTCACTTCTTGTGTCACGACCCATGGGAAGTCACAACAGTCAGCAAGAAGACTGGGTTAGTGTAAGTTTCCATCATGACCAGAAACTAACTTTGGTAGATCCCAAATCTACAAACCCTAAGAATCAGACAGATGCCCTGATATCAACTCCCTTCTTTCATTTTTTCCTCCCCCCAAAGAGAGTTTGAGACCCTGAGGCCATAAAGGTGTTTAATGAAGGCTGTCTCTGCAGTAGCCTGGTTCTTTAGTGTCCTCATGTCCACATGTAACTGTCAACTAGAACTGCTAGATTCTGGGTCCCCATTTTAGAGATTCTGAATTATTAAGTTGGAGGGAAGTAAGAACCTATGTTTTTATAAACTCCCTGGCTATTCTGATCTACCACTTTTCAGAGACACGGGCTTAGGTTACAGGAGGTTGCCATGGGAAAAAAATAAAAAAAAACAAAAACCAAAAACAATTTGCAATTTGGAACTGGGCTAGAAGTCTATCCTGCAGGAAGCCTACTATTTAAGTCCTTGGCTTTAGGTCAGTGACATTTAATGCCATATATCTAGCAATTGCTACCCTTAATTTAACTTTCCAGTCTTAGTTGAGGCTTGGGAAAGCTGAATCTTGGTTTTGGCATGTCTTCCAAAAGTTCAAGACAAAGTAAAGACAAAGTTTCTCACTACATTGGGGGGACTGAACTGGCCCCCTTCCTTACCCCACCTCCAAGGAAAAACAGGTAAAAAATGATGCGATTCTATGTCCCAAGTCTCTGTCTAGCCAAGCCAACATTTTACTGAAAATGATTAAATCGTTTTCTGGGTATTTGGGTTTGGGTGGAAGGATGGATTATTATATCCATCCAAACTGTCAAACTGGTTGGTGTTGGGTTCATTGGTATTCTCAGCAACATGCCTAATTGCTGACACCATATGAATGAAACATGGACTGTGATTACTGCAATCACTGTGTGTGCTTCCGACAGGTGATGCTTTGGAAGCTGTAGAAGCAATAACAAGGTACTTGACTACCTACTGGTGCCATCTCAATGCAAGCCCCAACTTTCTTATCCACCTTTTTCATAGTCAGTGTGAAGACTGAGCCAGATTGGCCAATTAAAAATGAAAACCCGACTAGGAGCCAATTAGACTTTAAATACATTTGTGTTTCTAGAATCACAGCTCAAGCATTCTGTGTATCACTCACTCTCCTGTATACAGCCTTATTTTGTTGGTGCTTTGCATTTTGATGTTACTTTGAGTCTTGCATGACATCACTGAAACTGGATGAAGATTTTCAGACCAGCAGTTTCCAGTCCTAACAAATGCTCCCACCTGAGATTAAATGGAACTGCATTTTTATCTTTATTATTATTATTATTTTTTTACAGTGTTTTCAGTGTATCCCCAATTTCTTTCTTTTTGGGCCTCCTGCAAAATCCTTCAAAGAAAATTTGCCAATCCTTCCTGCTTTTTATTTTTATGACAATCAAAGCTGGCCTGCGAAACACAATTTGTGATTTTTTAAATGATCGGTGATGTCCTTAAAATGTGGTCTGCCAATCTGTACAAAATGGTCCTATTTTTGTGAAGAGGGACGTAAGATAAAGTGATGTTATACATCAATATGTATATATGTATTTCTATATAGACTTGGAGAAAACTGCCAAAACATTTATGATGAGCTGTATCACTGCCTTTGTTTATATTTTTTTAACTGTGATATTCCCCACAGGCACATTAACTGTTGCACTTTTGAATGTCCAAAATTTATATTTTAGAAATAATAAAGAGAAAAATACTTACATGTTCCCAAAATGGTGGTGTGGTGAATGTGTGAGAACTAACTTGAGAGGGAGAGTCTACCAGTACAAAATGTACTACAGATGCACCTGTTCGTGTTTTCCTTTTAAAACATGTAAATGAAGAACTTTATATTTCAATAAATAACATATACATATATAGATATAATTTACAGTTATGCTGAGATTTTGGCAGTATTTCTTTTTAGTTTAATTTTTTAGTTTATTTATTTATTTTTAATTGGTGCATTGTAATCATACATCTTTGTTAGGTACAAGCTGGTAAAGGTAAAGGCATACATGCACACATTTCTCATTTAACCCTTCCCCAATTCCCACCCCACTCCCTCCTTCTCCCTCCTTCGCAAGGTCAGTTTAGTGATTGACTTTGATGTGTTCATGAAAGTACATCATGTTCATTAGGGTGTCCCCCCCCCCGCCCGGTCACCTTCCTTTAAGTCAAATTCTTTACTCAACTAAGGATTCTCCTTCTTCATCTGGAGTCCCTCTTATGTCCCATTTTCTCCCTAGCTTTCACATATTAGGGAGAGCATATGATTTCTTACTTTTTGTGACTGACTAATCTCACTTAACATAATGTTTTCCAGTTCTATCCATTTCCCTGCAAATAACATGATTTTGTTCTTTTTTATAGCTGAGTTAAATTCCATTGTGTACATATCCCATAGTTTTATAATCCATTCATCTGTTGATGGACATCTTGGCTGGTTCCATAGTTTGGCAATTGTAAACTGTGCAGCTATAAACATAGATACACATGTGTCAGTCTGATAGTTTGGTTTCCTTTCTTTTGGGTAGATACCCAGTAGAGGTATCGCTGGATCATATGGCAGGTTCATTCCCATTTGTCTAAGGATCCTCCATGCTGTTTTCCAAAGTGGTTGCACTAATTTGCAATCCCACCAACAATGTATTAGGGCTCACACTTCTCCACACCCTCGCCAACATTTGTTGTTGTTTGTGTTCTTGATGATCGCCATTCTGATTGGAGTTAGGTGAAATCTCAAGGTAGTTTTGATTTGCATCTCTCTGATTGCTAATGATGTAGAACATTTCCTCATACATTTATTGGCCATTTGTATTTCTTCTATTGTGGAGTGTCTATTTAGATCCTTTTCCCATTTTTTGATTGGGTTATTTGTTTTCTTAGCTGTGATTTTCGTGAGTTCTCTGTATATCCTAGATATTAGTTCTCTGTCAGAAGAGTAGCTGGCAAAATTTTTTTCCCACTCCGTGGGCTCTCTGTTGAGGTTCTTGATAGTTTCCTTTGCTGCACAGAAGCTCTTCAGTTTAATGCAATATTGACCTTCCTTTGAGTTGCTTGTGCTTTTGGGGTCTTGTTGAGAAAGTTTTTACCTGTGCCTATGTGTTCAAGTGTTGGGCCTATGTCCTCTTCAAGTAGCTGCAAGGTCTTTGGCCTGACTTCCAGGTCTTTGATCCACCTTGAGTTGACTCTTGTGCAGGATGAGAAAGTGGAGTTTATTTCCATTTTCCTGCGTATGGTTAACCAGTTTTGCCAACACCATTTGTTAAAGAGGCTATCTTTTTTCCAGTGTATGTTTTTGGCTCCTCTGTCAAAAATCAGTTGACTGTAAGCACCTGGTCTGTTTCTGAATCTTCTGTTCATCTCCATTGGTCTGTGTGTCTGTTTTTGTGCCAATACCATGCTGTTTTTATTACTGTGGCTTTGTAGTAGAGTTTGAAGTCAGGTATTGTGATACCTCCTGCATGGTTCTTGTTGCTAAGAACTACTTTGGCTATCCTGGGCTTTTTGTTGTTCCAAATGAATTTAAGGACTGATTTTTCTGTCTGTGAGGAGTGACCTTGGTAATTTCATGGGTATTGCATTGACTCTGTAGTTCACTTTTGAGAGGATGGCCATTTTGATGATATTTATTCTGCCTATCCAAGAGCATAGTAGATTTTTCCATCTTCTGAGGTCTTCATCGATCTTTTTTCAGCTTTGTGTAGTTTTCCTTATAGAGGTCTTTTACCTCTTTGGTTAGGTTTATCCCTAGGTATTTTATTTTTGGGGGTTCTATTGTGAGTGGAATTGTTTTCTGGATTTCTTTTTCAGTGGTTTTATGGTTGGCATACAGGAAAGCTTCTGATTTTTGAAGATTGATTTTGTATCTAGACACTTTGCTAAATTTGTTGATCAGTTCTATAAGTTTTTTAGTTGACTCTGTTGGGTCTTCTAAGTATAGTATCATGTCATCTGCAAAGAGGGATAGTTTTAGTTCTTCTTTCCCTATTTTTACCCCTTTGATTTCCTTCTCTTGCCTTATTGCTCTGGCTAGAGTCTCAAGTACTATGTTGAACAGAAAAGGTGATATTGGACATCCTTGTCTTGTTCCTTTTTTTAGTGGGAACTCTTGCAATTTTTCTCCATTTAATATGATATTGGCTGTAGGCCTATTGTATACTGCCTCTATTATTTTGAGGTATGTTCCTTCTCTTTCTATTCTCTCCAGTGCTTTTAGCATGAATGGGTATTGGATCTTGTCAAATGCTTTTTCAGCATCAATTGAAATGATCATGTGATTTTTGTCTTTGAGTCCATTTATGTGGTGAATTACATGGATTGTTTTCCGTATGTTGAACCAGCTTTGTATCCCTGGGATGAATCCGATTTGGTCATGGTGTATAATTTTCTTGATGTGGTTTTGAATGTGCATTGCTAGTATTTTGTTTAGCAGTTTTGCATCTAAGTTCATCAATGTTATAGGCCTATAGTTTTCTTTTCTTGAGCTGTCTTTATTTGGCTTTGGTATTAATGTGATGTTGGCTTCATAGAAAGTGTTTGGGAGGGTCCTATTCTATTTCACGGAATAGTTTCTATTTCATGGAATAGTTTGAGGAGTATTGGGATTAGCTCTTCCATAAATGTTTTATAAAGTTCACTTGGAAAACCATTTGGCCCTGGGCTTTTGTTTGATGGTAATCTTTTTATTGCTGTTTCTATTTCTTTGATTTTTATTGGTTGATTTAAATTTTCTATATCTTCTTGACTCAATTTAGGAGGGTTGTATGTATCTAAAAAGTTGTCAATTTCTTCCAGATTTTCCATTTTGTTGGAGTATAGTTTTTCAAAATAGTTTCTGATGATCCTCTGTATTTCCACACTGTCAGTGGTAATATTACCTTTTTCATTTCTTAGTTTGGTAATTTGGGTTGATTCTATGTTTCTTTTGGTTAGATTGGCCAGTGGTTTATCAATGTTGTTTATTTTCTTAAGAAACCAGCTTTTGGTTTTGTTGATTTTCTGTATTTTTTTTTATTCTCTATTTCATTAATTCCTGCTCTGATTTTCATGATTTCCTGTCTTCTACTGGCTTTGGGGTTAGACTGTTCTTGTTTTTCAAGGGCTTTGAGCTGTGTCATTAGGTTATTTATTTGGTGAGTTTCCGTTCTTCTTATATGGGCACTCAGTGCTATAAATTTTCCTCTTCGTACTGCCTTTAAGGTGTCCTAGAAGTTTTGATATGGTGATTCTCTGTTTTTGTTGGTTTCTAGGAATTTTTTAATGTCTCCCCTTACTTCTTCTACGACCCATTCCTCGTTCAGCAGTGTGGTGTTCAGTCTCCATGTGTTTACGTGGTTACTCTGGGTCTTCTTAGAGTTGATTTCTAGTTTCACTCCATTGTGATCTGAAAAGATGCAGGGAATTATGTTACATTTTTTGAATTTGCCAGTGTTCTCTTTGTGGCCCAGAATGTGGTCTATTTTGGAGAAGGTTCCATGCACTGCTGAGAAAAATGTGAATTCAGCTGTAGTTGGTGAAATATTCTGTATGTGTCTAACAGGTCCATTTGGTTTATGGTATTATTTAGGTCTGAAGCATCTTTACTGACCTTTTTTTTAGAAGATTGGTCTAGTGATGTGAGAGGAGTATTGAAGTCTCCTCGTATTTGTGTACTGGGATCTATGTGTGACTTTATATCATGCAGAGTTTGTTTTATGAAAGTGGTTGCACCTATGTTTGGGGCATAGATGTTGATAATTGTTATTTCCTCTTGCTGGATTGTTCCTTTTACTAGTAGAAGGTGACCTGCTTTGTCTCTTTTGATGAGCTTAGGCTTGAAATCTAATTTATCCAATATCATAGTTGCTACTTCTGCTTGTCTTTGAGTTCCACTGGCATGGATTACCTTACCAGCCCTTCACCCTTAGTTTGTGGGAATCTTTGCTTGTAAGGTGTGTTTCTTGCAGGCAGCATATAGATGGATTCTGGGTTTTAACCCATTTTGCCACCTTGTGCCTTTTTTGGGGGAGTTGAGACCATTTATATTCAGTGTGATTATTGAGAGATGATTTTTAATTCCTAACATTTTGAGTTTTGACTTCTGTTTGTGGTGGTATTGTTTGTTCTTCTTTGCTTAGTTGTTTGCTTCCTGGAAATTATTGTTTCTCTGGTTCTGACGTTTACTTGTTAGTTCTTCTTTGGAGTTAATCTCTTTGAGTATTTTCTCTAGTGCTGGTTTGGAAGACATAAATGCTTTCAGATTCTGTTAGTCATGGAAGGTTTTTATATCCCCATCAATTTTGAGAGAGAGTTTTGCTGGGTAGGAGAACCTTGGCTGCAAGTTATTTTCTTTCAGAGTTTGGACTATGTTACCCCAGCCCCTCCTGGCTTTCATGACTTGGTTTGGGAGGTCTGGAGTGATTGTACCTCTAAATGTCACTTGGCCTTTTACTTTTGTTGTCTTTAGAATTCTTTCCTTAGCCTCTACATTAGTCAGCTTTGTTATTATGTGGTGTGGTGAACCTATTCTTTGGTCTTGTCTAGAGAAGGTTCTATATGTTCCTGCACCTGTGTGTCAACTTCTCTTTCTATGTTTGGAAAATTCTCTGATATTACTTCTTTGAAAAGGTTATTTATTCCATTAGTTTCAACTTCTAATCCCTCTTCTATGCCTATTCTTCTTAGGTTAGCTCTTTTAAAATTGGCCCAGATCTCATCGATGTCCGATTCATACTGTCGAATTTTTTTTTCTAGATTATGTATAATGGATTCATTTTTGGAATGGTCATCTTCTAGGAGTGATATTCTATTTTCCATGTGGTCTAATCTACTGTATATAGTTTTTATTGATGCTTTCACTTCTATTATTGCATCTTTCACATCCTTCACTTCCCTCAAGGCTTCTCTATGATTCCTGCTCAGAGTGTCAGGTTCTTTGTTTATTTGTTCCATTATTTCTTTCCAGCTCTCTCTCTATTCTTCCTGGAAGTTTTGTATCATTTCTATTATTAAAGATCGGAATTGTTCTTCTGGTGTCTCTGCCACTCAGTGTTGTTAAGTTCTGTTATTGTGGGATTGTGTTGACTCATTGTTTCTTTGGTATTTTTCCTTCCCATGGTTTCCCTGTTCTTAAATTTATATCTTTGCTGCTGTTGCACACTTTCTCTGAATTTATAGGTTTCTTATTTTTATTTTCTCTCTGTGAATGGTATCTTGTACTAAGTTGCAATTACTCTGTACTTCTTATGCCCACTCAATTGGTGACTTTGGTGGGTTTCATGTGTTGACTTCTAGGGTCTAGCAAAAGCTATCAAAACAACCAATCCTCCGAACAAAAACATATAAATCAAAGCAATGCAAATTGAAAACAGAGTAAAAACAAACAAAGCAAGACCAAAACAAAAAAAAACAAAAAAAAAACCAGTAAACAAAAAACAACAACAAGGAACAAAATAAAAAAACCCTTCAATTTGTAAGAACAGACCTGATTTGGCCTCTGCAGATCTTTTGGGTAGATCCCTGCTCCTGTGGGCGGCTGGTAAAATGGTGGCTGCCACTGCAGCATGCATGTGTCAGCTCCTTTGTTCTCCCTAGTCTGCTTTCTGGGTTCTGATCAGCTGCTTTTGTTGCTTTTTTCACTTTTCTGCTGTTTTGCTTTTCTTTCTTTCCATCAAGAAGCTACTTTTGTGGCAGTTTTGATTCAAGCTCTGCAGTGCAGTTGATCTCTGCTCTGGCTCTGGAGGGAGAGCTGAGCTGAGGTGGCCCCATGGTGGCTTAAGCTGGTCATACCATGCATTCTGGTCACTATAGAAGGTGCCGTGATATGCTGCCTGGTTAGGATGTGGAGTTCAGGAGTTGCTTACTCCACCTCTGGTTATTGGGAATGCAGAAGGTCGTTATATATTTCTTTGTTAGTAGACCCCAAGCCGGGGGCTGGCTCAATGCTGGCCACCACTCTGCAGCGTGGCACCGCTACCTCGCAGAAGGGCTTCTTTGCTCTCCCTGGTTGGCTTTCTGGATTCTGGTCAGCTGTACTTCAGTTTTTGTACTGTTGTTCACTTTCTTGTTGCTTTTTTCCTTCTGTCAAGAAGCTGCTTTTATGGCAGATTTGAATTGAGCTCACAGCACCTGATGAGAGGGGTCTCAGTCTGACGCCATCTTCCTGAAAGTCTCTTTTTAGTTTAATAATCAGCATTAAAGCAGTCCTCTTCCACTGACTTTCTTAACATTTCAGTAGGCGTTTGTATTGGGTTTTTGATGGAACAAAAGACATTTTAAGATTTAGACTATTACTTGAGCTATATAGTTAGTTTTCAGACATATCATTTGACATGTAGATGATTGGCACTTGGCTCCTTTTTGATCCTCTTTTGTTTGCTTGGCTGTCTTTTTTGTGTGATTTCCTCACTTACATAAGGAACTCTGGATGACATTGACTCTGTTCAACATTCAAACGATATAGAAGTATGTAAAGTAAATGGTGAAAGCCTTTTTTCCTATGGTGTCTTCCTTCCTGACCCTGTCTTGTTTTCCAGAGACGAAACCACATTATATGTTATTATTATTTTTTTTTTATTTTGTCAGTCCCCATTTCTATGCATCTGTGTATATACATATCTCTATTTTTGTTTTATGTTTTGCCTAAATGTGACCATAATTTGTGGTATGCTTTTCTTTTCTTCTCCTCTTCCTCCTCCTCCTCTTTCTCTTCCTCCTTCTTTTCCTCTTCCTCCTTTTGAATCCAGGGGCATTCTGTCTCTGACATATACTTCAAACCCTTCGTTTTAAAATTTTTTATTTTTTGCTATTGGGAATTGAACCCAGGGGTATTCTTCCTCTGAGCTACATCCCTAGCCCTTTTTATATTTTATTTTGAAACGCAGTCTCGCTAAGTTGCCAAGGGTCTTCCTGAGGCTGGCCTTGAATCTTCAATCCTTCTGTCTCAGCCTCTGAAATACTGAGATTACAGGTCTGCAGCACCATGTCTGACTTTCCTTTTCTCTTCTTTTCCTTTCCTTTCCCTTCTTTCTTTTTTTTTTTTAACGACTGTCTACTAAAGCAGTTTTAGGTTCACACTAAAATTGAGTGGATGTTAGAGATTTCCCATGTTCCCCTGCCCAAACATATGCGTGGCCTCCCTCATCATCCATACTCTCTATCAGAATGGCACATTTGTCACCACTGATGAACCTATTATTGACACATCATCATCCCAGGCCACCAAGCTTTTTTCTTTTATGCTTTATTTTAGAGATCTCTGTGGGAAGTCTATGCAGATAGACCTCCATCATTCTTTTTTTTTTTTTGCAGTACTGGGGATGGAACCTAGGGGCATTCTACCTCCAAGCTACAGCCCCAGCCCTATTTTTTATTCTTTATTTTGAAACAGGGTCTCACTAAGTTGCGGAGTGCCTCACTAAGCAGCTGAGACTGGCCGCGAACCTGGATCCTCCTGTCTCAGCCTCCCAAATGCTGGGATTACAAGCATGCGCCACCACACCCGGCTTCTCCATCATTCTTTTTATCAGCATCATAGTATCTCATCATGTAAATGTGCTATATTTTATGTAATCACCTTCCCGTAAAATATATTCACAGTTTCCAGTTCTTTGCTACTAAGTGACTCCATGGACAGCCTTGCACACACATCCTTGGGCACACATAGTAGTATTTTGTTCAAATAGATGCCTACAAGCAAAATTGCTGGGCCAAAAGGTGTGCAGAAATAAATTAGTGTTGAGCCCACATCTTCCCATATCATTGCCACATAAATTCTTGAATGTCTGCACACAAATCATGGGCTTTGCAAATTATCTGTGGTTTCCTAGTCTCTTTTCCTCCAAGTTGCTCAGGAATCATGGTCTTCAAAATAGGATTGGAAGAAATGTGTTGGAGGACACATTTCACATTAAATGTGGGAGGACATGGGATTTGAGTTCTAAAGCATGCTGAAGCAAATGACTAGGAATTTTTTTATGCTTTTATTGGTGTATTATAGTTTCACATCATAATTAAATAATGTTTACAATGACATACATGCACACAGCACTTGGTGGTCCCTCCCCCTCCCCATTTCTCCCCTTCCTAATACAGAGTACAAGGACTGATGTTGGTATATTCACATATGTACACATAGTAGATGGTAGTATTTCCATTAATGAAACCCAGTCCCCCCCCCTTCCCTTAGAACATCTCCCTGGCTCCATTGAGGTTTCTCCTCCATTGTCTAGAGTCCCTCTGGTATCCCAATTACTCCCTAGTTTGTCCATATTACAGAAGACATATGCTCCTTCACTTTCTGTGACTGGCTAATCTCACTTAACATAATGTTTTCCAGGTCTCATTTTCTTGCAAATGACATAATTTTATTCTTCTTTATGGCTGAGTAGAATTCCATTGTGTATATTTCCCATAATTTTGTAATCCATTCATCTGTTGATGGACACTTAGGTTGGTTCCATAATTTAGCTACTGTGAATTGTGCTGCTATGAACACAAGTATGCATATATTACTGTAATTCTCTAATTTTAGCCCCTTTGGAAAGATACCTAGGCATGTATAGCTGGATTATATGTTAGATCCATTCCTGGTTTTCTGAGGAATCTCCACACCGATCTCCATAGCAGCTGAACTAGTTTGCAATCCCACTAGCAGTGTAGAGGAGTTTCTATTTCCCCACATCCTCATCAGCATTTATTGTTTTTTGACTTCTTGATGATTGCCATTCTGCTTGGGGTTAGATGGAATGTCAGTGTAGTTTTGATTTGCATCTTCCTGATTGCTAATGAAGTTGAAAATTTTTCTCATGTATCTATTGGCCATTTGTATCTCTTCTTTTGTGAAGTGTCTATTCAATTGCCCATTTCTTTATTCGGTTATTTGGTTATTTAGTGTAGAGTCTTTTAAATTCTTTATATATTCTAGATACTAGTCCTCTATCAGAGGCATAGCTGGTGAAGATCTCCCATTCTGTAGGCTTTCTCTTTAGACTCTTGGTGGTTTCCTTTGATGTGCAGAAACTTTTTAGTTTAATGCCATCCCACTTATTAATTCTTGTTTTAATTTCCCAAGCTTTGGAGGTCTTGTTGAAGAAGTTTGTACCTGTGCTTATATGTTGGAGTGTTGGACCTAAGCTCTCCTCTAATGACTAGGAGTTTTTAAAAAGTGATACAACTCATCTTATTTTCAGCTCATGGATAATGGAAATCCTGTTGCTAATAATAGGAATATAGCACTCTATTCCAATAACTCTGTATTACCCCTATTCAAGTAGCCTGCAGATCTAAGCATGTCTTCTTAGTAACTCAGCTATAGGTTGGGTATTAGCTCTACCTTGATTCCAGCCCAGGGAAGGAGACAGATCCCTGGAACAAGAATTCTGCTGATTAAACAATAGCTGCCTAATGTAGTGTCGACACAGAGTGCTCCGAGCTAGTCTGGAGAGATCATTCTGTCATCCTTTAAAATGATAATTCTATCTCTTAATACAGTGCTGATGATTACCTATTTTATCTTGTCATGATGAAATAATAACTTATTATTGGAAGGTCTTAACACTTTTCAGAGATCTTTCATACTTCTTTTGATTCTGATGATGGGCCTTTTCTTTTATTCCTACAATGGCAGGGAAACATTTTATAGGCGAGGAAACCAGGGTACCACAAGACAAATGACTTTTCTAAAAATTATCTGAGTAATGATAGCACTGGGATTAGAAATCCAAATACACCAGTTCCATTGTCATTTACACTACAGCGAACCAGCAGAAAAGCAAGGGATCCTGGGAAAGCTCAGTGCTCAGATGTAGTTCTGCCTCTTGAATATTTCCAAAGACAAGTGATGGATGGGTCAGCCTGTAGAACTATTCTATGTGTTTGTAATCAGAACAATTTCTTTTCAAGCGTTGACACAAAGTTCTAATAATGTGCATTATAATTTTAATAGTGATGTGTTTCATGAAATGCAGTTCAGGAAAATGGCCTTGGATATCTGAATCCATCATGAACTAAGCAATTTTCTCTAGGATAACCGCTATAGAAATGCTTCATTATCTCTGACTCCAAATACATGCAAAGATGAAATCCAACTGCATTGTTTTAGTAGAATTAATATAACCATATTGATAAAGGACACAATTTTTCACCTCCACAATTAAGATATATGTGAAAATACATATGTGACCTTAATTAGCAGATTATAACATTCTGTTCCACTTGGTTATATAAATAGTACCCGTGTCTTAAAGAATAATGAATGTAATCTCCAAAATATATTCATACGCGGGTAATGTTTCTGTCACCCACATTTCAGTTTACACATAAAGCGATGGAGACATCAAGGACACATGGTTTTGCATGGCGGGGGAACATATTTGCTCCGTGTTTCTGGTTTCTAGGCTAATTGGAATTTTAAAAAGATTTGCCACATTATTCTGGCAGATGGTATTTTGCTTTATCATTATTCATGGGTATTAACGACTTCCCTCTGGAGCATGTGTATCCTGTCTATTTTGAATTTCATTATATTTCGTGCTGACTGCTCCAAACAGAATCGGATCCAGTATTTTTTGTGTGGTACTGGAGCTACAGATCATTCGGTGGTCCCAGGCTTTAGGTTTGACTAGGAATTAAGTCACTCTTTGAAATGAAGAAAACCTTTTTTTTCTTCTTCTTCTTCTTCTTTTTTTTTTTTGTCTCTGTCCTGAGTATTCAGTCACACTTCTCATTCTGCTCCGCTTGCTCTCCCGCAGGGCGGTGTGTAAGATCAGGTGGATACAAAGACATTTCCAGAGTAGATGAATCTTTCATTAACCTGAGATGATTAGACATCTTTTCTTTCTCCCAGGAAAAGCTGGGGTTTGGTTTCCTAGACGGAGAAAATGCATGAGAACCTCATGCAGTGATCCGGCTGCAGAAAGTCATTTTTTAATTAATTCCTTCCACAAATATTTATTATAGAACAGACTCCTCTTTGTTGAGTTGATCTCTAAAATGTTTAAGCCTGAATGAAGCAGCTGGTACAGTTCATTCCAACAGCTAATTACCTGGGGGGACCATTGTGTCACCCAGGAGGGCAGCGAAGAGCAGAACATAGCGGTAGGTGGAAGCACAGTCTTTCCTTAGAGTAACAAAGAGCCCAGAGGGATAGGATACAGCCTGCAGCTTGCTGGAGCCTTGGGATAGAATGGAAGCTTTTCTGCACAGAGCTGTATCCTCAGCCCCCTTCCTTCCTTCGTTCCTTCGTTCCTTCATTCCTTCGTTCCCTCCTTCGTTCCTTCGTTCCTTCCTTCCTTCCTTCCTTTCTTTCTTTTTTTTTTTTTTTGGTACTGGGGATTGAACTCAGGGGCGCTCTACCTCCGATCTATACCCTTAGCCCTATTTTTTATTCTTTATTTTGAAACCGAGTCTCACTGAGTTGCGGAGTGCCTCACTAGGTAGCTAAGGCTGGTCTCGAACCCGGATCCTCCAGTCTCAGCCTCCCGAATGCTGGTCTTTCTTTCTTTTTTGGATGTGAAGTATGGTCAGAGCATTTTAGGCTGAGGAGCTAAGGCCGGGGCAGCCTTGCTTTTTGCAGTTCCAGTCCTTGCTTGATTCTGGGCACTACCATGACCACTTTCAGCTCTATCATTTCATACTTTTCTCCCTCTATTCTCCAACTTTATCGAGCGAGGCACTGTTTTAGACCTTTGGATTCAGCAATTATTATAACAGAAAAAAACTCTACATGCGTGGAAATATTGCCTGTTCACAGCAGACTGCAGAGCTCTTTGAGATCCAGAATAATGAAGACAATTTCCCCCTCGGGACAAAGCTTGGTCAGGTTTGATTGAAGTTCATTAGAGAAGATTAGGGTTTCCCAGTATAGTTGTTTCTTGGTATCTATGGGGGTTATTTTCAAGCCTCCCTGAGGATACCAAATTCCATAGATGTTCAAGTCCTTTACATAAAAAGGCATAGTATTTGCTTATAATGTACACATATTCTTCTGTATACTTTGTCATCTCCAGATTACTTATAATACCTAATATAATGTACATGCTATGGAAAGAGTTATGCTATATTATTATTATTATTATTATTATTATTATTATTATTATTATTGTGGTACTGGGGATTGAACCCAGAGGCATTTTACCTTCGAGTTACCCCTCAGCCCTATTTTATTTTTATTTTGAAACAGAGTTTCACTAGGTTGATGAGAATCTCACTACTTGCTAAAGCTGTCTTTGAACCTTCGACCTCCTGTCTCAGCTTGCCAAGTACTGGGATTATAAGTGTGAGCCACCACACCTGGCTATACTATATTATTTAAGGAATAACGACAAGGGGGAAAAAAAAGTCTTTGGCCTCCTGTGTGCTGCATACTGGAATTTTTTGTTTCTGGAATATTTTCCATCTGTAGTTAGTTAAATCTGTGGTGGCGCACGCTTGTAATCCCAGTACTTGGGAGGCTGAGACTGGAGGATCCGGGTTCGCGGCCAGCCACAGCTACTTAGTATGGCCCTCTGCAATTTTGTGAGACCCTGTTTCAAAAAATGAATAAAAAAATAGGGCTGAGGGTGTAGCTCGGAGGTAGAATGCCTCTGGGTTCCATCCGCAGTACTGCAAAAATAAAAAAAAAGATGTTTGCTGTAGGGTTTCCATAGATAACCTTTATTAGGCTAAGGAAGTTTTCTTTTTTTTTTTTTTAGTTTGGTGATGTTTTTTTTGTGTTGTTTTGTTTTGTTTTAAATCTTTGATAGATGTTGGACTCTGTGAAAAAGCTTTTTTTTGCATTTATTGAGGTGATAATATGGATTTTCTATTTTTTGTTAATATAGTGAATTGATTGATTTCCAAGTTCTAAAGCAATGTTACATTCTTGAGTGAAAATCCTTAGTTGTGAATTGTTATCCTTTTTATATACTGCTGGATTTGGTTTTCTAGTGTTTTGTAAAGGAGTTTTAAATCTATGTCCATGATTGATAATGACTTGTAGTTTTCTATTATTGCTAAGTCTTTGCCTTCCTTTGGTGTCAAGGTAACAATAGCCTCTTAGAATGAGTTGGGATGTGTTTCCTCTTCTTGTATCTTCTGGAAGCGTCTGTGTAGAATTGGTATTACTTTTCCCTTCAGTGTTTGATACAAGTCACCACTGAATCCATCTGGAAATTTCTTTGGAATTTGGAAGATCATAAATTACTAATTTAGTTTTCCTAGTAGATATAAAATTTTTCTGGATATGTATTTGTTCTTGAGTATGATTGGGTAGTTCGTGTTTTATAAAGAATTTGTCCATGTCATATAAATTATTGAACTTTTTAGCATGAAGTTGTTTGATCATGTTATTTCATTGTTCTTTAGTAGTGGAGGGTCTATGGTGTTGTCCTTTCATTCATTCATGGTGCTGGTCATTTGTGCTCTCTCTCTCTTTTTTTTTTATTGATAATTTTGACCAGAGGTTTCCTAAGCTTAATGGTAGTTTCAAAGGATAGGCTTTTGGTTTCATGGTTTACCTACTTTCTATTATTTATCTCTTTGGTTTCTACTCTTTATTACTTCTTTCCTTATTTGTTCCATTTCTATCTCTTTGATTTCTTCTCTCTCTCTCTCTCTCTGTTGGGAATTGAACCCAGTGTCATTCTATGTCTGAGCTATACCCTACCCCTATTTTATTTTTTATTTAAAATTTATTTGGTGGTGCTAGGGATTGAACTCAGGGGCACTACACCTCCAAGCTACATCCTCAGCACTATTTTATTTTTTATTTGGAAACAGGGTCTTACTAAGTTGCTGAGGCTGGCTTTGAATCTGAAATCCTGTTTCAGTCTCCCAAGTACTAGGATTACAGGCATGTGCCACCATGCCTGGCCATTTCTATTTCTTTGATTTCTACTCATTATTCCTTCTTTCCTTCTCCTTACTTTAGTTTTAATTTGTTCTTTTTTCTAGTATCTTGAGGTAGAAGCTTAGATAATTTATTTGAGACCATGATTCTTTCTAATATAAGGACTCAGTGTTATAAATTTTCCTCTATGTATTATTTTAGCTGCATCCTACAAATTTTGATTAAATGCAGTATGAGATATAATTCAAAGTACTACTAGAGTATAGAGAGAAGAACCTTTCATTAGGCTTGGGTTTTTTCTTTTCCAGGCAGAGAAGAATGTAGGAGTGGTCTAAGCCAAAAGAACAACAAAGCCAGGATTCACTAATTGACCTTCCCCTTATAAAGTGTGCTCATGAATATTTAATAATTATAGTCTACAGATAGAACACCTCTTTGGAAGGCAGGAGCAGAGCCTGTTGTTCCCATAAACCATAAATGATAGTAGGGCTGAGAGCTGTTTGGCTCTTGAAGCCATCCTATTAGTGGGTCACATTTCAGATGAGAATGGTATTGGTTCAATCTAGAGTCAAAAGAAGGCCTGTCCTGTGTGCAATTTTGGGGTATTAATCAGAACGAGGCAAAATTAGGTTCAAATGGAAACAACAGGACAGTGGTCTGGTTACGACTCTTAAATATGGGTACAAAAGTCAGGCCTGGTGGTGCACGCCTGTAATACCAGTACTTGGGAGACTGAGACAGGAGGATTGCAGGTCCATGGCCAATCTCAGCAACTTAGTGAAGTTCTCTGCAACTTAGTGAGATCCTGTTTCAAAATAAAAAAATAAAATAGGGCTGGAGGTGTAGCTCAGAGGTGCCCCTTGGTTCAATCCCTAGCACCACCAAAAAATTAAAAAATATATGGGTACAAAGTCATTAGATAAACCTCTGTTTCAAAATACTAAAAGAAAAGACTGGTGATATAACTTGAAGATAAAATGCCTCTGGGATTAATCCTTAGTACCTAAATAAATAAATAAATAAATATGGAAATCTGGCCTCTGTCACCTCCTTGACCTCCTATCCTCTTTGCTCACTTCTTTTTAACCTCCCTGGCCTCATTGTTTTTTCTAGAACAAGAGAATACACCCATGTGATAGCCTTTAAACTAGCAGTTCCCTCTTTCTGGAATGTTCTTTTTCTAGTATGTGTAGACAACTCTCTCATTTCTTCACACATCTGCTCAATATCACCTTTTCCAAGAGGCTGACTATGACTGCCTATTCAATACTGCCATCAGCACCCCCACACTCCCACACACTGCCCCTGCCCCAGCCCTTCCTGTCCCACTTACCCAGCTTGACCTCTCTCCGTCACTCAGCCTTCCAATGTGTGATATAGTTTATCAACAGGCTCATTGTGATCTTCTGTCTCCTCTGCTAGAAGGAAAGCTGCACAAGGACTGGGGTTTTCACTGGTTTTTCTCACTGATATATCCCCAGTGCCTGGTGCGCTATCCACTTCAGAGTACGTGCTCAGTGAAGACAAATCACCCAATTGCAGAGGCAGGAGTGATGAGGAGGTTCAGATTAATTGACCCCAGATTGACTGAAAAAGAAAATAACATTCATTTCTTTGGCAACTCCCTAAGTCAATCTTGGTGTTGATCTCAAAGCTCCTGCCCATGTGTATCAATCCAAAATACCTCCTTCACCATGGCTGTGCCCCTTTAAAGTGAAAAAAGGATAACAATTGTGATAACGAAGGTATGGGGAAATTTCAGCAGAAATACATCTGAAAACCACTCCTCATGTTTAAATGGAGCTTGTCTTGAATCTAGAAAACCCAAATACTCCATGGAATGCACTCATTTGCTATTGGTCCTATTGGAAGAATTACATTCCTTGTTTTAAATAAAACCAAGAGTTTTTTAAATACAGCATATTAAAGTACATTTAAGTACATTTTTAGTGTTTTTCTTCTTAATTTGTTAGTTCTCCATGACCATATTCAACATTGATGTTTTTCCTCAACATTTCATTATGAAAAATTTCAAACATATGTGAACATTGAAAAAATTATACCCACCAACCAGATTCTGTAATTGACAACAGAAGCCCAGAATTTTCTTGGTGACTTTTCCAAGCCTGGGTGAGCAAGGAGAGGGAAGTGAGGTTGGAGGTAGTGGGATTTCTTATCCTCAGCACTAGTGGAATGGAGGGCACGGGTGGTCTTGGGTGGTGCCTGTTTTCATAAGGTTCCTGTCTATTTGTAGCCAGGAACATGGACTTACACCTCATTGAGATTGAGAATTTGCTCCACGACTGGTCTGAATAAGCAAACACTGTTTAGTTTCAGCTCCTCTTCAAATTCAGGACTCTGGGTAGGTTTTGATGGGAGCTGCTTGGCAAAGGACCCAGAACATCCACAGAGGCGTGCTTCAGCGTGGAGTACCACGCACAATAGTCTGTATTTAGATTATGCTACAGCCGAGGAGGAGCCACTTGATGGAGCTGCTCCACACTAATGACTTTAGAATGGAGAGTCTATCCTCGGGGATGTGCTGTGAGGCACGGCTCTGGCGGAGCAGGGAGTCTGAGGCTCCTTCAGTTTTGCACCCAGGCGTCTCATCTGCCTCAGCCTGATACAGTCCTGCTGTAATCTGTTCTCCTTCTGAACCAAGTGGTGTTAGCATCAAGAGCTCCAGAGAATCTAGACTTTTCTCATGCTGAGCTTTTTAAAATAGTCACCATCTTGTCTTCTACTCAAAGTGACAAGCCTTTCCTTGTTAGCACCTTGAAACTTCAAAGGACTCTCTGTGGAAACTGTTGTTTTGAATAACATTAATAATATTTTTTTTTTCTGCTGGAAAAGGACATTTTCCTTCTGTTTCTTTTTTTTCCTTCATAGATTGACATCCTTTCCAAAACATTTATTCCACTTTTGTTCCCAAAGTATTGTGTTTAGAACAACAGTAATTAAGAATCCAGTGAGAAGTTTTTATAAACTGGCCATAGGTTTTATTTTTATACTCTTATTGGTGCAATGTAATTATACATCATAGTGAGATTCAAAGTGATACAAGTATACACACAGGGGAGTTGCAAACAACTTTGGTTGTTAGTTTGGCTCAGTGATTGATAGATGTCAGAAAAACAAGTACAGAATCTAAGGAAAAACAGTTGGAGTGAGGTAGTATCAGGGCAGGACATTGATCCCATGTGCAAGGCTATTTCCATGATACTATCTAGAGTCATCAAATCCTTCTCTTCCAGTCTCCACTGCTGACTCTGCTCCAGACCTCGTCAGTTCACAGCATTGGTTATTGACAGTACCAGACACTTGGCTGCTTTAGTTGGAAACTTCACCCATTTGCAAAGCCTGAAAATTCTACTTCCAAATATCTCTTCGAGTTGTCCTCTTCTGTCTATATGCCCACTCCCTTGTCTTGGGACAGACTGTTTTTCCTTCTTAGTTTCTGAATCCATTATTCTGCTCCACATACAAAGATGCTTCACCCTTTTTCCAGAATGACTGTTTGTACATGACAGATTTTATTTATTTATTTATATTTATTTATTTATTTATTTATTTTTTGTAGTACTGGGGATTGAACCCAGGGACATTCTACCTCTGAGCCACACCCCCGGCCCTATTTTTTATTCTTTATTTTGAAACAGGGTCTCACTAAGTTGCAGAGAGCCTCACTAAGTAGCTGAGGCTGGCCTTGAGCCTGGATCCTCTTGTCTCAGCCTCTCAAGTACTGGGATTACAAGTGTGTGCCACTATACCCAGCTTTACATAACAGATTTGATCACACCATTTCCTTGCTTATATCCTACAGGCCTCTCCCTCTCTTTAGTAGAACATAAAAGATCCTTCGGGATCTGACCTTTGCCAATCTCCTAGCTGTGTGTCCTACAAAATTACATATAATGGTTTGGATTTAGAATGTTCCCTAGCGCTCACAGAAACAGGATAGCAATGTTGGAAGTGGGTCTTGGTTGCTGGGGAAGGGTCCCTGGAGGTGTAGCCTTGGAGATTATATATTCTTCCTCCTCCCCCTGCTCACTTTCTCTCTGCTTTGGGCCTCCATGAGGGAAGAGTGAAGCCTTGTGTCTCCCTCTCTCTGCTTCCTGCCCCCATGCTCTGAGATCCTTGGTCTCCACTCTCACATGGACTGAACCCAAAAATATCCAAGGAAACCATGAGCAAATAAATCTTCCTTCCTCTGAGTTATATGGTCAGGTCTTTTAGATTATAGCAGTGAGAATGCTGACTGGCACTATGATATTGTGACTGTGTATTTACCTGAGCCACAATTACAGTGCTGGCACATGTTTGGAGAATGAGAAGGGGTAGAGATCGGATGAGGAGAGATAGCGATAATAGATGGATAATAGATGATAGATATTCTTAATTGGTTCTCAATGATTAAGTTTCACTGGCATGCAGAAAATGGAATCATTGCTAATTGCATTTGGTTACTGTGAATGTTTTTGCAACATCTACCAAATTCTTGTGCCCAAGCCAGGCATGGTGGTGCATGTCTGTAATACCAGAACTTGAAAGGCTGAGACAGGAGGATCACAGATAGGAGACCAGCCTCAGGAACTTAGCAAGAAACTGTTTCAAAATAAATTTAATAAATAAATGAAAAGGGCTGAGTGTGTAGCTTGTGAATAGAATTACCCTGAGTTTAATCCATAGGACAAAATATTCTTTTCTTGAGTCTAGAACAGGGATTCTAATGCATTCAAGATTTCAGTTTTTTAGAGTTGAAACGTCTTGCAGCTAAGGGTGGGGCCTGGAGAAGGCCCTGGCTGCAGATTGTTTCAAGAACCACAAGGGGCTGCTAGAGAGCAGCAGAAGCTCCAAGAAACTTCTTTAAAATTCCCTCTGGGCTCCATTTCCTTAGTCCTGGTGGGAATAAATGTTTTCCTCCTTTCATGGTGATATTTACTCAGTGATACAGTCCTGCCATAGTTTACTCAGGATTGCCTGCTGGTAATACCTTTTCTTACAGTCCCTCTGTCTTCTCTGCTGTCTGGAGGGACTCCTGGTGTGCTTTCCCATTCCTCCATTTGAGTGCCATTTCAACCGATGTGGAATTCAGAGGAGAGGAATAGGTGCGCCTGTACCTGTCAGGGAGCCAGCTAGCACACTGATCATGTTTACCTCAAGCTTTTGCCAAAGGATGTGTCTCATGGGTGAACAGGTTGCAAAAAGTGCTGCTGCTTCCAGGCTGGGCTGGCCCTACCCCAGGGCAGTTTTGAGGGAGGAAAGACTGGGTTTCAGCTCCCACTAGCTCCCATGGTTAGACAACCTGGAGACAGAATTCTAGAAGAACTGATAGACCAAAGGGAACTAAGTGTAACATGATATACGTACATTCATATACATTTATATACATACATACATACACTTATATTCTTTTCCCAAAATTTTGTGAAGGGACTTTGTACCAAATGAGGTATGTACCGTATGCAGTTGAGAAACCTACACACTTTCTCATTTGTCTGAAATACTTGAAACTTTGCAACTATTTAATTACTGTTGTTAGATCTTAATCTCAGTGAGTGCTATTTTAATATTTCTTTTCAGCACATGGAATTGGCATCCCCTTGTGATTCAGAGCTGCTCCCCTGCTAACAGAATCCCGAGGGGAGGCTGTGGATGATCTGGTGTGGTTGTTACACTGCCAGTTCAAGACAGGGGAAGAAATGTGGAGATTTTCCCTGATGGTGCAGGAAAGAGCATTTCGTTCCTTCATGTACAGGCTTAAGCTGTGTTAATGTCTCCTGTAAATTTTTACCTGGTCTCTTTCTTGAACTCACTGTCTAATTTGATTATCATATGAATGATCTAGCAGTTAGATTAGGTTTGACTGCGTAAATCTTCAAATCCAAACATCAGTGGCTTGTATAATGTAGAAGCTTTGTTTGAATTCAGATCCCAGAAACCTGGAAGTCACCCAGGCTGGTATGGCAGCTTCCCAGATATTGGAGACCTAGATCTCTCTGTCCATTCCCCAATCCTTAGTGTGTAGCTTCTATCCTCAAGGTTCATGGTCCAAGGTTCATGGAGCCCCAGCCATCAAACACAAGTTCCAGGGAGAAAATTAAAAGAAAGCAGAAAAGCAAATGGGCAATGCATCCTTGTTCCTTTAGGAGGGCTTTTTCAGAAGTCTCATTCAGCAGCCTCCACTTCTGTCCCATCAGCCATCCTAGCTGCAGAGGATGCTGGGAAGGATGGCTTTCTAGCTCAGCACATGGAGATCCTTGACAATATAGGAGCTGGTTATTAAGAAATCATGAAGAGTGAATATAGGGTAGGCAACTAGCAGCCTCTACCACACAAGAATTCAGTTCTCTGATCTCTGAGAATACAGAGATGAGGACAAGCTGCAGGAGGCTCTCTGGGCAGACTGCTACACAGCCTCATGCTGTCGCTAGCCTGGCTGTGAGGCGGAGTCTGCAGGCCTCTGACCGTGGCCTCGCCTGGCCTCATTTGCCATCTACACGATATTTCCAGTGCTGCCCTCTCTTCTGGTCTCCTGACTTACATAAGCCAGTTGCCCACTGCAGGGTTTCTTGTAGGATCCTCAAATTCAGAAAGTCCTGAGTGAGCCCGGATACCTGCTTCTTCTGCAGTGTGCTGCACCCAGGCCTCATGTCAGCACTGACCCCTTCTCCCGACTCTCCACACCCTCCAAGGTCTGCTTCCCTAGCCACTTCTAGATCTTCCCTGCTTCCTGCTCCCTATCTCCACCATCACCAAGAGCAAGCCCAGGTCCCCTCTCACCTGGACGGCTGCCACAGCCTCCCGGGGCCCAAGTGCCTTTGCTCCTCACTCTGTAAGCCATTCTACCCACAGCAGCCAGAGCAACTATTATCATCATCATCATCATTATTATTACTATTTGTATTTTATTTTAATTTAAGGAAGAAGGAAGGGAGTAAAAAAAGGTAAAAATGAAAGGGGGAAGGAAGAAAGGAGGAAGGAAGGAATAAAAAGGGAGAGAGGAAGGAAGGAGGAAGGGAGGAAGGGGAAAGAAGGAAGGAATACAATTATTAGTTTTTGCAAAATATGAGACTGTTGATGTCACTTCATAGTTTAGTACCAATCAGTGACTTCTCATTGCCTCTAGGGAAACGTTCAGCTCAGCAAGAATTCACATCCCTTTTCAATACATTCATCTCTTCCCTCCAGCCCAGACACATGATTTTCTTGCTTGCTAATGCGCTAAGCTCTTTCTTGTCTCAGGCCTTGGCACATGCAATTATCTCTGCCAGAACATTCTTTCCTCCAGTTCCTACCTATTTTTTAGTGAATTACTGTGCTTTAAAAAAATTTTTTTTAGATTCAAATCCAAGTACTTCCAAACCACACCATATTTCAGGAAACTCTCATAGCTCCCTGTCCTCGTTCTTTGAAGTGTCTGTCATCTATGACTTGCTGGACTGGAGGTTCCTTGGAAACAGGCCCTCTCCATCTTTTCTGTATATCCCCAGCACTGGTATGGCACCTGGGACCTATTCAGTCAACGATGCAATCCTTCCTTCATTTACTCATTAATTCAAAGATGTTTGTTGACATCCCTGTCTTTGCTTATGACTCAGTGGTCAAAAAAGACTTAGTAAAATAATTACCCAAATAGTTATTTCTTTAGAGTTTTAATCAGGGCTGCAAGCAGAAAGCCAGAGTGTTATAAAAGGTATAACTGGGACATAGGAGAGGAGTGAAAGGGGATTTTTCTATCTAGGAAGCAAAGAGGAAGGTTTTTCATCTCACCTGTAACCCTCCTCCCCATTCCCACCCAGAGCCTTCCTCTGTACCAACACTTTACATGAATCCAGTGTGAGACAAGCTCAGCTGAAATATTGCTTTATCTTGTGAGTGGCCACTAGTGTGGTCTCCTGGGAGCTTCTGATTTCAGAAAAATAATCCAGAGGCTTGTCCACCCC